>CP142462.1:34427500-34597500 GCA_038049695.1 Cinnamomum chago | reverse complement strand
GTGATTCTAGCTTTGAGCTAATTCGAACGTTTTGATTTGCTTAGTGTTATTAGGACCCTTTGGGGGGTTCCTTTTCATGACATTGCATATGTTTGAGGATTTATCGGAGGTTTTTACATTCATGATTTTAATCCCGTTTTACTCGCTTTGTTGATCCCGTTTTCGTTTGAGATCCCAAAACCCGAATTCTTGGCCTTAAGGGCAAAACAGTCATTGCACACCAAATCTGTACCCAAAACTTGATATTCCCGAAACCTGCGAAACATATACTTTTTGGAAACTAGATATTTCGACGATCATTTCTTTCTTCTTCGTCGAATTCGTCCGAGGTCCCGATAGAGATGATTTCGGCCTAATTAGGATTGTTAATGGTGGAGCCCACTCCTCACTTACTACAAGAGGAGACCTTTTTCTTCCATTTCATTTTTCCAGCACAAAAACAAGCTAGGGCTTTCTTCTTCCTCTTCTCCTTGCTCTTGCTCTCCACCACTCCATCCACTTCCAAGCTTGCACCAATAGGAGAGTGGAGGTCATCACCTTCTTCATCTCCTTGAGAGCTTCTTTTCAATAGCTTTTGTGGAGCAAATCATCCATTTCAAGATCTCCTTTGAGCCTACCATTGCCATTAGAGGACCTTGCAAGTAAGTAATCCCCTTCATCTCCAAGATTAGTGTTCCTCTAGCTCTTGATAAGCCCCATTTACATTATTGAAAGTCCTTTCAATTTCATTCTTGGTGTAACCAATTTTAGGGATTTATTTTTGGGGTTTTGCCTTGTAGCTTGGATTCATTGTCTTGGAAGACTTGATAGAGCTTGATTTCATTGTTAGAAGACCTAAGGCAAGTGGTTAAATGATTTTCCTAAGCTTCCATTGATTTTGGGATAGTCTCCATTAATGTACATTTAATGCTTTATTTTAAATGGATGCCCATGATAGAGTATTAATGACACATTTATGATCTTTGAGAAGTAGTAGTTTATGGCATTGAATGTCTCCTTGTTTTATTGCAAATGTATATATATATATATATTGTGAAATGGTTTCCTCCTCCCTTTTTCCTTGTGTTGAATGCATGGTTGATGGAGGAGAATATGATGGATTAGAGGAGGGATTTGATGTAGTTTGAGTGGAGAAATAGACTCCTCATTTGATGCATATGAAGGGCTGGAGGAAGGTTGTAAAAAGGAAGAGAAAGAGGACAGCTGAACTGGTCCGGAATCCATTTCTGGACCGTTCGCTCGAGCGAACTATCCAGGAAAGGATTCGGGCATTTCCAGTAGCTTGGTCGCTCGAACGCATTTAAATAACCGCTCGACCGATGAGTTCGCTCGAGCGAACTCTTCGACTCGCTCGAGCGATGCGGTCTGCCTGGCTTAGGCCACGTTGGGATAACGTTGAACTGTTTTAATGCACTGGGACAGAATTTCGGCCGATCGATCGGACCGCAGTGGGTTTTGATATTTATTTTTTTTGTGGACCTTGGCTACGCTCCTTGGACTCACTTGACCATATGTGAGAGCGTCTTGAGCCGATGCTCTTCACGGTTGGTTCGGATGCATCGAAGTTCAATCTATTCAATCTTGAACGGGATGGAACGACACGATATCTTCTTCATACCTAAATGCAAAGTCTATTTCCTTGGGTATCGCGAATTCTATTCCTTTCGGTGACTGAGTAGGTTGCTCGATGGTTCCGAGTTGACATCATATTTAGGATGGACCGTTTATAGTCTTGATTTTTCTATCATAGTATCTAGTACTATCCATAAGCTCAATTTAAGTTTAGAAAATCGTAAAAGTGGATAAGGAGCCCGGAATGTCTTCAAACTCAAGGAGTACCAAGTCATTTCCATAATCGACATACGGGACCCCTATTAACTCAAATAGATCTTAAAACCATTATCTTTCCCGAAGTGGTATAGTTCATTATATTCTTCATTTCCAAGATTTACATTTCATGAATTGTTTCCCCGATAGCATTGTTATACACTTGAAATGGTTACTTGACCCGAAGTGCATTGCACCACATGATATGTCAGTGTGCCCTTGAGCACCCCCGTCTTGCCCGTTTGATTATATATTTGTACTTGATTTACTTGCATTGTCTCGATTGTATTTGACCTATGAGTCGGCACCACTAAGCTTGGATAACCTCGTTGGTTTGATCCACCGACTTGGAGATCCCCCTCTTGTCCCGCCAGCTGCAGTTTGGATCCCGCTACCCGGTCATTACTGTGGTCTTGTCTCGATACCGCAGATTGCTACTGTGGTCCCCGATGCCCGGCTCGCTACCGTGGTCATGTATAGTATATGTATATGTATTTATATGAGATCCCCTGTTTCTCCTCACCTCGAGTGACTGAGATCAGGGCCTAGTTATTGCTCTATCACCTTAGTGGTAGAGGACTTAGCTTCGTGTGGTTGTCATCTTGCTTGTTCCTGATTCCTTGGATACCCTATGAGTTTTATCTTGTTTACATGTTTTCTAGCAAATGATTTATCTATTTTATGAGAGTTCTTGCTTAAACAGATTTCCTTGCTTTTCGAGATATTTCATCTATTACATGTTGTTGTATCTTCCCACTCTCTTGCCAGACCGTCGTGTCTGATCCTTTGCTTTGGTACTCAGGTCCCGTTGCCGGTTTCCTTGAGGAGGAGCCGGAGGAGGCGGTAGGTGAGCTACAACCTCTAGTTGAGTGGCGTGCTGACGATGTCATGTAGACATCGGGTTGCTTCAAGAGGCGTAACATTTTGGGGAGAACTTATTAACCGTTCTTTTGGGTTATTATTTTGTAATATTGGCCTTTGTTGGCCTCTAATTTTGGGGAATGTAACTAAATGATATTTTGTCTAACTTTAACAACTTTTGGGGAAACTTGTTATAGATCATTGCTCATTCTGATCCAGTTTTGATATTTAATATTAATGCTTGCATGATTAGAGATAGTCTACTATTTGATTTGCTACAAGCTTCCGCACTCAAAAGAAATATTCATGCAAGGTTGTGATATCCTCACCGCGGACACCTGTGGGAAATTAAATAAGTTATATATTGTGGATGTAGATCCTTCAATCATTAATTATTCTCCAACGTCCCGATCCCGGATTCGGACTTCCCGGTCCGGGGTCGCGACATGGGGACAGCGCTCAGGGCTGTCGAGATGCTGGACATGTCAAGCTTTGTTGGTAGGATTCTAGAAGTGAATGTGGAAAAATTGGGATGGTATCAGAGGCTGAGGAAAAGAGATTGGGGGGGGGGGATGGGTTTTAATAAGAAGAAGGTAGCGGGGGGGTGGGGGGGTGTGGGGGTTTAATAAGAAGAGGATAGTAGGATTATCTCCTATTGATAAAATGGATTTATTGCCTACCAGAGAGAGTGTCACGTCCCCAAAATAAGAATTAGGGGATTTAACGGGAAAAACCTTCTGACCTGGGCATTGCTTTAATTTGGCCCCAATAAAAATGGGCAGATAGAATGGGCCATAAATTTACATTTCTCTATCTTTTTTTGTCTTTTAGCACTATAGTTGATATCGACCATCCCTGCATGTCTACTAAAGACCGAAACCCCTTTATTCGACATTCGTCTTCTTCTTCTTTTCCCCCTTTTCCCCTTTCTATTTCCCATTGTCGTTGTCTACACCCCCCTCATCCCCAATCAGTGCTTGTTGGAATTCAATGGGGACATTCTTTTCACAAATGAGTTAAAAGAAGCCAACTCTTGGATTTTTCAGCTTCGAAGAGGAAGATGATTGCTTTTGAAAATGGAGATTGGATTTCAGAAGAAGAGCTGCTGTTTTGGAAGGGGCGTTGAGGAAGATGGGATTGGAATTGCGACATGGGGTTTTGGGGGGTGAATGGAAGTCGAAAAGAGGGGATTTGTTAGGTTTGAATCGAAAGAGGGTAAAAGGTGAGGATTTTTATAGAAATTACTTAGAAAGTTGAGATTTTGGGAGATGGGTTTTCATATTTTGGGCTGTAGCTGAGTTTGGGCTACTAGTATTTTAAGCTGACAGCGTTTTCGTGGATGTAGTTATTGAGAATGAAAGGCTCTTGTTTTCTTTCAGAGGCTCGTGGAGATACGTTTTTCCCATTGCAAAGAGATGTAAGGAATCAAGTGGAAAGAGGAATGGAATGCAAGTTCGGAGCCCTTAAACTAATCATTTAACTGTATCCATATCAAGCTGGAGGGGTTTTAAAATAAAGCCCTTGATAGAGAAGTAAGAAATTTGGAGAAGACCTAGAAGAGAAATATAGTGGAATCTTGTAAGAAATTTGGAGAAGCAATGAGCCACAAATCTGTATTGGGGTAGTTTCCTTGAAGGTGTTCGATGAAATGACGAAGAGAAAGGATAATGAGATTTCACGCTCATTTCTCTTATTTTTCTCATGGGAAAGAAGTCTGCTGCTGTTGTGGGGTTTGGCATTCCTTGATTTTGCTTATTATAAGATATTGGAAGAGAGAAATTAGAGAACATGGGTGGGGTTTTCATTTATTGATTTTTGTAATTTTCAAATAGATTTCATGTATATATTTTTTGAAATGTAAGGTCAAGACACAATGAACTTGTAATGTTGTGAATGGTTTCCCCCTATCTGAGATGTTTGAAATGTGTTTGAGGTGTTTGAAATGTCCAAACTCTTAAGCTTTTGAAATGTCTGATGAAGGGCCGAAACCTTCCCCACCAAAACTCTCTACTATGACGTCAAAGGATGAAATTGGTATTGGTTGAATCAGTGGAAGCATTTTTTGGAAAGGTGATGCAAGAATCAATGTGAACTCCTTTTTGGTTGGTGTTAATATTTGGTGTTAATATTTGGTGTTAATGTGATAGAAGATGCAGCCGTTCTGGACAGTGTACAGTCTACTGAAGCATTTTTTGGTAAAGGGATGCAAAAGTCAATGTGAACTCCTTTTTTATTAGTGTTAATATTTGGTGTTAATGTGATAGAAGATACAGCCGTTCTAGATAGTGTACAATCTATTGAAGCATTTTTTGAAAGGGGGATGCAAGAGTTAATGTGAACTCCTCTTTGGTTGGTGTTAATATTTGGTGTTAATGTGATAGAAGATGCAACTGTCTTAACAATATAATCTCCACATTGAAGAGATTTTTTGGAAGGGGGATGCATGTGTTAATGTCATAATGTCCATTTTGATTGGTGTTGATATTTGGTGTTAATGTGATTGATAGAAGATGTAGCCGTGATGGGTATGTACATTTTGTTGAAGCATTTTTTGGAAGAGCACAAGTGTTAAACATGATTTTCCCTTTTGTAAGGATTGTGTTTTTTTGGGTTTATATGTTGTTGAGAACTTATCTATGATAATATAATGGTTGTTTGTATTGTCCCGTTATTGATGTTTTTATTTTTCCACTTTTATTATTGAAAATAATTAGTTAACCCAATCTAAAGCTACACTTAGTAAGTTATAGTATTATAACATAGTCGATATCGACTATGACTATGTTTTTTATGTGTCAAGTAAATAGTCAATATCGACTATGACAATAGTCGATATCGATTATGACTGTGTTTTTTATGTTTCAGCTAAATAGTCGATATCGACTATGACTGTGTTTTTTATGTTTCAGGTAAATAGTCGATATCGACTATGACTGTGTTTCTTATGTTTCAGCTAAATAGTCAATATCGACTATGATTGTGTTTTTTAGGCTTCAGTTAAATAGTCGATATCGACTATTGGTCATGTTAAACAAATCAGACAATGGTACATTCCACTGTACTAAACATTGTTCTGAATACATTGGTACATTCCATTCACACATTCAATTAACAACTACACATTAACAAACCATTCAATTTCAAATAATGGTACATGAAGTTCCACAACATAAATCCAACTGCCCAAAACCATATAAGTTCCACAACCACTGTAAGACCCCGACCCGAGTGAACCCGATTAGTGCTAATTAAGTTGCGTGTTAGTGCTAAGCTTGATTAGTGATTTCTGGTTAAGTTGGGTTTGGATTAGCTTTGATTATGGTTTCTGGCTAATTCGATTGTCTTGATTTGCTTTGGTAGCTTGTTGGGCCCTTTGGGGGTTCCCTTTTCGGCTTTGTATTTTCTCGAGGAATTTCCCGATTTATTGTGGATTATGTTTTTGGCCCGTTGCATGCATCTTGTAGATCTCAACAACTTTCATGTTAATCCCGTATTCATTCGAGATCCCGAAACCCGATTTTCATAGCCTAAAGGGAAAAACAGTCATTGCACACCAAGTCTGTACCCAAAACTCGATATCCCCGAAACCCGCGAAACATGTACTTTTTGGAAACTAGATATTTTGACGATCATTTCTTCCTTCTTCGTCGAACCCATCCGAGGTCCCGAAGTAGATGATTTCAGCTAATATAGTTCCTTAAGTTATGGGACCCAAGCTCCCTTTGTTAACAAAAGAGAACCCATCTCTTCTTTCTCATTCACTCTCCATTCTTGTTCCAGCACAACTGAGCCTAGGGTTTGCTCTTGTGCTTTTCTTCTTCTTCTTCTTGTTTCTTCATCCCCAAGCCACACCTAGGGCTCATCAATCAAACATTGGAGATCACCAATCACTCCCTCATCTCTCAAGCTTTCCATTGGTACCATTTGTGAGGAGAACCCTCCATTCCAAGACCTTCATTGAGCTTACCATTGCCATTAGAGGACCTTCAAGCTTGGCTTTGAGCAATAGAGGTGATAAAAGGCTTGATTTCAACTAGCTTGGACTAGAGGCAAGTGGATGTTTTGATCTTTATAAGTTCCATGATGTTTTGGTGTTTTTCACTCATGTCTATTTATTACATTGCTTTGACATAAATGTTCGTAATGGAGCTTTGGTAGTTCATTCATGGTATTGCATTTATGACTTATAAGTGTAGTAATGAATGGCATTTAATTCTTCTCTTGTTTATACCCAAAGTACTCTATGGTGAAATGGTTTCCTTCTTTCTTTGTATGGAATGGGATGTTGATGAAGGAAGTGATGCATGAACAATTATGGGAGCCTTGGGAGAAGTGTAATTAGATGCATTGGAGGAGCTCTTAGCTCAGTTTTGTGTCAAGGATTAAGTAAAAGTGAGGAGGATGGTTTTGAGGAGGAAAGTGACTCAAAATCTTAACACAGTGGGTGATTCCCGCACTGGCGGTCAGCCTGCGGTCACCCGGCGGTTAGCCGCTTGGTGACTGGCGACTAACCGCCAGCTAGCCGAAATGTCACGGTGGCTTTTCCAGAGAGCACACTCTTTCTCCTCAAAACTCAATCAGCTCCACGGTTGGCCAGCGGCTAACCGCCGAACACATCGGCGGCTAACCACCAGCTAACCGCACTTGGCGGTCAGCTTTCCAGTAAGCTGCATTTCTGCATCCCAGCCGCGGTCAGCTGTAAGGTCAGCCAGCGGCTAGCCGCCCATCCCAGCGGTGGCTAACCGCCAGGTAACCGAAATTCCCCATATTTCGAAAAGCTCCCCGCTCGAACGAACTCTCCGGTTCGTTCGAGCGTTGAGCTTTGTCAATCGAAGGGGATTCACTAGGCATTGCTTGATGCCATCCGAGAAAGAAACCATATCACAAATATGTCATTCGAAATTTTGGAAAAATCGTAGGAGTGCATAAGGAGCCCGGAATGTCTCAAAACTCAAAGAGTACCAAGTAAGGGCTATAATAGACATACGGGACCCCTATTCACTTAATTGGATTTCTAAATTGATATTTTACCCGAATTTCATTATAGTGTATTGTTTCACCTCATTCCCAGGAATTTCATCGCATGACTTGTTTTCTCGAAAGCTTTGGAGCTACAATAGTAACAGTGAATTGCCCCGAAATGTATTGCCCGATATGGAAAGACAGTGTGCCCTTGAGCACCCCCGTTTTACCGTTTATTTACTGTACTTGAATACTTGATATGCCTCGATGGGTTTTATCCTATGAGTCGGCATCACTAAGCTTGGATACCTTGTCAGTCTGATCCACTGACTTGGAAATCCCTCTCCCGTCCCGCCAGCTGCAGTTTGGATCCCGATACCCGGTCTAATACCGTGGTCCCGTCCCGATACCCGGTTCGCTACCGTGGTCCCGTTCCCGTATAATTATATTGTATATATGTATACGTTGTTTCTCCTCACCTTGTGTGACAGAGATCAACGTCCCGTGATACTGTTGTCACTTTAGTGACAGAGGACTTAGCTTTATGTGATTGCCACCTTGTTAGTTCCCGAATCCTTGGATACCTGATATGTTTTATATTGTTTACTTGTTCATCGCAAATGATTTATCTATTTTATGAGAGTTCTTGCTTAACTCAGATTTATACGCTTTGCCAGAGATTTTCTTGTATTAGATATTGTTGTATCCTTGCTTTCTCTTGCCAGACCGTCGTGTCTGACCCTTTGCTTTGGTACTCAGGTCCCGTTGTCGGCTTCCTTGAGGAGGAGCCGGAGGAGGCGGTAGGCGCGCCGCAACCTCTAGTCGAGTGGCGTGCTGACGATGTCATGTAGACATCAAATTGCTTTGAGAAGCGTAACATTTTGAGGGGAACTATTTAACCATTCTTTTGGGTTGTTGTTTTGTGTACATTGGCCTTTGTTGGCCTCTATTTTTGGGAATGTAATTAAATGATATTTTGTCTAACTTTAACAACCATTGGGAAACATGCTATAAATCATTGCTCATTCTGATACAGTATTTTAGTCTGGTGTTATTGTTTTTATGACCAAGGATGGTTTGACTATTTGATTTGCTACATGCTTCCGCATTTAACAGAAATATTCAATTATGATTATGATATCCTCACCGCGGACACCTGTGGGAAATTAAATAAATCATATGGTATTATTAAGCAGTTGTGGATCATCCTAATATCAATATTAGTCCCGATCCCAGATCTCTCGGTCCGCGGTCGCGACAACCACTACCCACAAGTTCCATAAGTTCCCTCGTCCAGTGCTTTATTTAAATCGTTGCTAGATACCATGGTACAAATATTGGCTAGTTCATCCTCTCTATATGAAAGAGATGTTTGCTAATAAAACACAATGCTATAGATATTAATGAAGATGGGTACTACATGAAAGTAATGGGGGAAACATTAGTATAGAGTTTTGGTGGGTAAGGTTTCATCCGACTCATTTTGCAACTTCCATTGATTCAGCCAATACCAATTTCATCCTTGGACACCATAGTGGAGAGTTTTGGTGGGGAAGGTTTCGGCCCTTCACTCAGACATTTCAAAAGCTCAAGAGCTTGTACAACTCAAACACATTTCAAATATCTCAAATAGGGGGAAACCATTCACAACATTACAAGTTCATTGTGTCTTGACCTTACATTTCAAAAAATATATGTATGAAATCTGTTTGAAAATTACAAAAATCAATAAATGAAAACCCCACCCATGTTCTCTAATTCCTCTCCAATATCTTATAGTAAGCAAGATCAAGGAATGACAAACCCCACAACAGCAGCATACTTCTTTCCCATGAGAAATATAAGAGAAATGAGAATGAAATCTCATTCTCCTTTCTCTTCGTCATTTCATCGAACACCTTTATGGAAACTACCCCATTAAAGATTTGTGGCTCATTGCTTCTCCAAATTTCTTACAAGATTCTACCGTATTTCTCTTCTAGGTCTTCTCCAAATTTCTTACTTCTCTCTCTTAAGGGCTTTATATTAAAAACTCCACCAACTTGATATGGATACAGTTAAATGATTGGTTTAAAGGCTCCGAATTTGCATTCCATTCTTGTTTCCACTTGATTCCTTACATTGCAATGGGAAAAACGCATCTCCACGCGCCTGTAAAAGAAAATAAGAGCCTTTCATTCTCAATAACAGCATCTACAAAAAACGCTGCCAAACTCCGCTATAGCCCAAAAGATGAAAACCCATCTCCCAAAATCCCAACTTTCTAAGTAATGTTTGTAAAAATCCTTACCTTTTACCCTTCTTTGATTCAAACCCAACAAAATCCCCTCTTTTCGACTTCCATTCACCCCCCAAAACCTCATGTCGCAATTCCAATCCCATCTTCCTCAATGTCCCTTCCAAAACAACAGCTCTTCTTATGGAACCCAGTCCCCGTTTTCAAAAGCAATCATCTTCCTCTTCTAAGCTGGAAAATCCAAGATTTGGCTTCTTTTAACTCATTTGTGAAAAGAATGTCCTCATTGAATTCTAACCAACACTGATTGGGGATGAGGGGACAATGGGAAATAGAAAGGGGAAAAGGGGGAAAAGAGGAAGAAGACGAATGGCGAATAAAGGGGTTTCGGACTTTAGTAGACATGCAGGGATGATCAATATCAACTATAGCACTAAAAGACAAAAAAGAAAGAGAAATGTAAATTTAGGGCCCATTCTATCTGCCCATTTTTATTGGGGCCAAATTAAAGCAATGCTCATGTAGGAGGGTTTTTCCCGTTAAATCCCTTAAGAGTAGGGAAAAACGTAAAAAATAAATCAAATTCAAATTTTCCTGTGTTTAAAACAACAGAAGCTTCCAAAAGTGGACCCACATAAAATCACAAATCGTGGTGAGTCAAAAGAAATTTCATTAAATGCAGAGGAAACTTTATTCAATTGATATTCAAGGTTCATAAATGAGAACCAAAATAAAAATCAAATAAACATTAATATTTAAAGTTGCAGAATAAATTAAACAATTACTAAATGAAGGTTTATCAGAAAAGAAACTTCATCTAAAGAATTGCTAAGATGATGTTCTCTCGCATGCTGCCTCAGATGGCTCAAAGCCATCTCCGGCATCCCACTTGGGTTCGTCAGTTGGCGTAAACGTCGTTTGATCCTCTTCTGTCTCCTCGGTAAAGTAGGGCTCAGTACCTATGCACCAAATATTATAAAGTAAATAGCAAGAACATGATCATAATTTGAAATCAGGATACGATATTAAGATGAGTAAAGACAAGTGAGAACTTACAGAAGTAATGACAAAGATAATAACGCAAACAAACATATGACATAAATCCAGAAGACACAAAGGAGCAATATATAATTCACACGGTGACAAGTGTCCCCGTTGTGGGTAGTTAGCCCTACATAAATCGGGAAAGCCAGTCCATAACGTCGGTGGTCATAAATTGATCAAAATATTAGGATAACCTATCCATAGTTGAAAGCGGATTATAAGTGATCTAGTCACATCGGTGATCAACCGTCCATATGTCGATCATCAGCCGTCTATAAATGACCCATATAAAAACGTAAACATGTATATAATAGACCTTGTGTGGGGTATTTTCCTAAGAGTAGGATTTCGCTAGCCTCGGTAGCAGTACCAGCTTAGCTCATCCCGATCTCGGTATCCAAACTCGGTCACAGTGCCAAGATCCATCTAGTTCGGTAACGGTACCAGCTAGACATCTCTTCTCAGCTCGACAAACAGCGCCAAGCTTAAGCCAGTCTCGGTAAGAGTACCAGTTGGGCTCATCTTGGTCTCGGCATAAGGCACCTCGGAATAGTGCCAGGATGGATCCAAATCTGGCCTCAGTATCATCTTCAGCTCGGTCTGTCCATAGAGATGAGTACTAGGCCATGGTTGTACTTTCATGAAGTTACGGCTACGTTGTAGAACGTGTTGACAGATAAGACAGGCGCCGGATAAGTGGTCAGGTGTCATCTTGATCAATCACATTCACATTAATACCAGGGGTCATCTCTTGATTCGACTTGACAGTATCTCCACCTACCCCCACTAAGGGTGCTCCACTGCCAGCCAGCAAGCTTCGAAGGGACCTTGTTCGAATCCCCATAGTCACTATGAAGGCACTGACCGACAGGGCGAACCAAGACAAAGCTCGAGCTCAAGCTCACCAGAACTTCATCTTTGGCAGGGCCCCTCCCCCAGTAGAGAGCGGCGATCACGGAAACAGTTCCTTGACTGGCCATGCAATCTTCATCCTCAAGTCGCGGTTCAGTGATAATGCCAGCCACAGCTCAGACAGCTCCAATCGCGAAAGCTTCGGCTATGGCCTCGGCAATATCACCAGCCACGACTCAGGTAGAAGCGCAACCCATTGGGAGTTTCAGCTACGGCTTCGGTGACAGCACCAAACCACTGCTCAGCTCCTTTAGTCGATAGCTTTAGCAGCGGCCTCGATGACAGCACCAGCTACTGCTCGGACAATCTCGATCTCACAGTTCCAGGAAATGGCCTCAGCAATATCATCAGCCACGACTCAGGTAGAAGCGCAACCCAAAGGTAGTTTCAGCTACGGCTTTGGTGACAGCACCAAACCACTGCTCGGCTCCTTCAGTCAATAGCTCCAACAGCGGCCTTGGTGACAGCACCAGCTACTGCTTGGACAATCTCAATCTCACAGTTCCAGCAAACGACTTCGGTGATAGCAACAGCCACAGCTCGGACGGTTCCAATCTTTAAAGCTTCAGCAGTGGCCCCGGTGACAGCACCAGACTTCACTACACAACTTTAACGTCTGGCCTCGATGACAACACCAACCTCGACTTATAGAGCTCTGGCAATGGCCTCGGTGATAGCACCAGCCATAACCCGAACAGCTTCACTTACAACAACTCTATTCCAAGCGCCGCAGTTATGGAACTCGGCAAAGGTCTCAGCTCGGTGACAGCACCAGCATGGAAGAGACCACAGCTTGGTTACAAAACCAGCTACAAAACGACGCAGTTATGGAACTCGGCAAAGGTCTCAACTCGATGATAGCACCAGCATAGAAGAGACCACATCTCGGTTACAGAACCAGCTGCAAAACACCGCAGTTATGGAACTCGGTAAAGGTCTCAATTCGATGACAACACCAGCGCGGAAAAGACTACAACTCGGTTAAAGAACCTACTGCGAAGCGCCACAATTATGGAACTCGGCAAAGGTCTCAGCTCGGTGACAGCACCAGCACAGAAGAGACCCCAGCTCGGTTACAGAACCAGCTGCGAAGCGCCGCAGTTATGGAACTCGGCAAAGGTCTCAGCTCAGTGACAGTACCAGATGGAAGAGACCACAACTCGGTTACAGAACCAGCTGTGAAGCGCCGCAGTTATGGAACTCGGCAAAGGTCTCAGCTCGGTGACAACACCAGCATGGAAGAGACCACGGTTCGGTTACAGAACCAACTGCAAAGTACCGCGGTTATGGAACTCGGCCAAAATCTCGGCTCGATTACAGAACCAGCCAACCTGGTCACGGGACCAAGTGAAGCAACACGCCAAGTTATGGAACTCGGCGGCTATCTTAGTTCAGTTATAGAACCAGCTATGCAGTTAAAGGACCTGATCGCCTCCTCTAAGAATCTAGTTTGGTTGCGGAACCAGCTACGAGTTTTCTACCTCTAAAGGTGCAGGTATCTCTCATAGTCATTTAAACTTCAGCGCAATTAGGATTCCAGTTATTGAACCGAGTTCGACTAGCCTAAGTTACTTCTGGTTGAAAGTACCAAAGTTATCCTTATCCAATAGTCACTCAATTTCGATTAATGAACTGAACTCAACTACTTAGTCAAAATTCGGGCATTTGTGCTAAGAGTCCAGTTATTGAACGAAAGTCAAGCACACACATTGTTATCAGAAGAAAAGAGATAGCAAGTATGAATGTAAAAATTCTCTTTATTTATAAAAGAATCATTACAGAATCAGTTCTTTACATGAGAAAGAAAAAGGAAAATACAAAAAGTTTCAAGATTCAGTAGCCACGACATTGACGTCAAAAGGCTCGGTCCTAGTAGCTTGGGGAGCATCCTCAGGCGGAACAGCTTCTGCATCAGCTTCTACAGTGGGGGCAGAACTCGGCTCAGTCCCGGGGCGAGTGATCTTTGGCAGGTCCTGATAGACGGGATGCTCATCTGGGATCCCTGCCTACTTCAAAGCAGCTCGGCACCCGAGCTCGAACAGCTCCGAGTAGATATTCTCAACTTGGGCCTCATACTCTTAGTCGCATCCACCCCATCCTGAAAGTATTTCTTGACCTCAGCTTTGAGCGATGCTTGGAGTGCGGCTTTCTCCTTGTGCGTCATTTCGAGCTCGACATCCCGCTTTGCTAGCTTGGCCTCAAGTGCGAGAATCTTCTTTTCTTTGACCGCGGCCACGCCTCTCAGCTCGTGGGTCTCGGCCTTCACATTGCTAAGCTCTTAGAGTGTAAAAGCCATTTCTGCCTCCTGGCTGTTTATTTTCTCCTCCGCCGCCTTCAACTCCCGGCTGCTCCCCTCCAAGGCCGCAATGAGTTTCTTCTTCTTAGGTTCAAGCTTCTCGGCCTTGTAGCCACTTTCGCAGACCCTCTCCAGGACCACCTAAACCCTCTGCGCAGTCTGAACGAGAAGACGAAGTTAGAAGGAAGCTAACAGTAACAAATGTTACTCGAAGATCTGCATCAAACACTTACCGAGAAGATCGACTGCAGAGATGCAGACAGCAGTGTCATGTCATCCGCTCCTTTGTGCCTCTGCATATCGAGTGGCAGGGCGCACGCGTTGGCAAGAGCTATAACGACCAACGGACTGTTGTTTAGACGATCTTCCACCGTCATGGGCCTCCCGAGCCCGAGCTGGAGGCTCGGCCTCCATAGAGCCGCCCTCGCGGGCTGAGGAGCCGAGGTCTTGCCATGGCCTCTTTCTAACGAGCCCTTGTCCCGATGCCTCTTCTCCATTGGTGCCTTCTCTTTAGCCCCTTCAGCAGGCCTCCCTCTCTTTGGGTCTTGGCGGAACGTTGCCAAGCTGCAACAGCAGTTCCACCAGCAGTGTCGAGGGCAATATTAACATCCCTAGCAGTAGAACCCTCAGCGCCCCCCGAGGCAGTGCCCCCAACAGTAGCAGTAAAATCCTCGGTGCCCCCCAAGACTGCTGAGGAAGAGGGAGTTTGAGCTCCAAATATTTTCGCCCCCAGGTTTTTCACCTTCAAAGCAGGTTGCCTCTTCTCCATCTCCTCTCCCCTTTCTTCTTCACGGTTGGAGGGAGACGATTAGCTCTCGACAAGCTGGGCCAAATCAGCAACCTCCGAGCTGGCGGGTGCTAGCGCCTTCCTCTTGATGTACGTGTGGTACCTCAGCTCGTATCCTAGCAAGGACCAGGCAGCTCACCCATTTGGTCATGATACTGGCGCACGAGTTTCAGCCAGCTGTCGTTCCACTTCCAGCCAGCACGCTCAGCTCCCTGCTTCCTCTGGCTAGTCTCTGCACGATAGAAGATAATATCAGTTCGGCAAGACAACAAAAGGAAGAAGCAAACACTCTGAGCTCGGTAATTACTTGGAGGAACCCCGAAGTGTCGAGGAATCCTGTACAATTTCTCCGCCTCAGTCTCGTCCTTGCCGAACTCCCAGTTACCAGAGACGAGCAAACGATCGTCCCCGGCGTGTCTGTTTGAGTGCTCCAGGTCATGGACAAAGGGCTCCATCTTTGGCTTCCCATGGAGATAATAGTTATGACCGTCCCCGGCGGTCTTGCACAGGTCATATATGTCCTTGATGTCATGGACACCGAGGTTTATGCCCAGTATCTTATTGAGCTCGACGACACCCATTATGACTTTGAAGCCATTGGGCATCAGCTGGAATGGGCCGAGGTGCCATGTTGCCAAGCAAGCCCTGAATAGAGGGTGGACGGGGAACCTAACCCCTCCCTCTATTACTGAAACTAACGGGAATGGCATCCAGCCATCCCGGAAGGATCAACCCTCGAAAAGGTCTTTCGGGTCATCCAGTTTCATTGGGACATCTTCTGGGATCCCATGCATCTCCCTAAAGCAGGCCATAGCCTCAGGGGTCTCCGCCCAACTCCTATAAGATCCCATTCTTCTAACAGATGGCGATACTGGAAAAAGGGGAAATACAAAAAATCCGAAACCCTAGAGCAAAACCCCTAACAGAGAAAGGCGGTATGCAAAGACAGGGACAGGGAAGAGAAACTCACAGATAAGGAGACAAACTCCGGGCTCCGATTCGCTAAGTCAGACTTCCGACAAAAGCTCTGGCAGGGTTCTCTTCTCTCTTACGGCAGAACTTTCTCCAATGAAATGCCAAAGTGAAAAAGACGACGGAGGAAAAAAACCCTATTTATAGACGGTATGACGCCAGTTCCAAATCCTGAAGGCGCGAGTCACTTCGATTTCGTTGAACAACCAACCAGATGGAGGCACGTGGCGCTGCCAGTTAATCTCGCACCGAGATTCAAATGCTACATTTATTTCCTTGGGAAGGCGAAACATCAGCATGCAATTTATTGCCTCGGGCTGATAAAGCGTCACCTACCTAATATTTATCGCCTCGGGAAGATGAAGTGTCTCTGGCGTGATATTTATTGTCCCGAAAAGGCAAGCAGACTTCATGATAAAGATCAGATGTCACCAGCCAAACACCGAGATGAATTTCAATATTGGTACCTCAGGTCTCTCAAACACGATACTCAGCTCCCGACCTAAAAAAGTTAGAGAACTCCAAGAAGTCGCAAGCTAAGGGACAATTGTGTGGGGTATTTTCCTAAGAGTAGGATTACGCTAGCCTCGGTAGCAATACCAGCTCAACTCAACCCGATCTCGATATCCAAACTCGGCCACAGTGCCAAGATCTATCTAGTTCGGTAACGGTACCAACTAGACATCTCTTCTCGGCTCAGCAAACAACACCAGCTTGCGCCAAGCTTGAGCCAGTCTCGGTAAGAGTACCAAATGGGCTCATCTCAGTCTCGGCATAAGTGCCAGGATGCATCCAAATCTGGCCTCAGTATCATCTTCAGCTCAGTCCGTCCATAGAGATGAGTACTAGGCCATGATTTTACTTCCATGAAGTTATGGCTACGTTGCAGAACATGTTGACAGACAAGACAGGCGCCAGATAAGTGGTCAGGTGTCGTCTTGATCAATCACATCCACATTAATACCAGGGGTCATCTCTTGATTCGACCTGACAGTATCTCCACCTACCCCCACTAAGGGTGCGCCAGGTGAAACCTTTACATATACAAGGGTAAGAATCCCTTCGGAGGTATGAGATATTTTCTACAACATCATGCATTATTATGCTAAACATCATACATTGCATAGCGTGTTACATAATGCCTTGCATAAGAGCATACTTGCCTCTCATCTCCATCCTTTGTTCAGTGACAACACTAACTCAGGCATCGGAGACCCTTCGGCTGACGGCAGGCAGGGTCTCTGATCTCTATTTCTCCTCCCCTTTCAAGTCCTAAGGCGATCTATCTTCCCCAAAGAAGCTTACACAACAAATTACAAGTCTCACACTAACCTAACATGAGTCCTTAACTTTTAGGCACTCACAAACCTGATTAATAATGCTCCGACATAAGAGTCCTAAGTCAAAAATAAAGTGCTGGCCATTCCATATTCCATATCATACGCCAATCATCATACATAATTTGCCAAGTCACTTTATAGTCCATAACACATAATTAGGGTATGCATCTACAAGAGTACATAACCTAAACAAAGATATACATGTGAAGGTCAAGACATTGTTACAAATCAATCCTAAGGTTAGACATATATTCATATACCCCTCAACACACAATGATAAACGCTAGTAAGCTAGGGACATGACATCTCTCAAAATTCATGGTGCATAGATCCAATGAAGGATTCCCAATAGAGATGTATTGACCATTTCTCACTAGAGTTGATTAAAATCTTACTAGGTATTTGAATCCTACGTCAATAAGATATCGTGCCCAAAGACGGTTCTTATGCAAAGTCTAGGTAGATAATTAAGGTTATTAAATCCATATGAAGTCCCATACACGATGCCACAGTTATCCAAAATGATATAGATCCAAAACAGTACAAAATGGATAAAAAATTACCCAAGTGCACTGAACGTTTGAACGTTCCGGACAGGAGTTTGAACATTCAGTGTCTCGGGATTTTGGCTCAGAGGCAAAGAATTTCAAACGTTCAAATGTTCATGTCGCACGTTCGAATGTTTGACTTCTCTACCCTTTGGTCTAGATGAGCCTAGACTCGAGCGTTCGAACGTACGAAGAGAATGTTCGAACGTTCGACGTCTCTGCCGTTTGGCTCAGACATTAGTAGATTCACGCATTCGAACATTGGATGGCAACGTTCAAACGTTCGACGTCCAGAATGTTGGCCGAGTCAATACACAGTCACGTGATTGGGGTTTTTCCCCTTTTGCATCCATTTTCCTCCTTATACCAAAAGAGAGTTTCAATCCAACCAAAATCCATACAAATCATATTTAAGTCAAAAGGGAAGGAAATCCACAATTCCATTAACCAATACAACATAACCCAAAACCATTAGAAAACCCTCATCTACCATTATCATTTTGAAAGGGCATTCAAACAAACCTATATGCATATTAATAGGAATCAAAGATTGAATACATATGCAATAACAAATCATGATAATGTACTTGCATTTCACCTGAGTTTGAAGAAAAATGCAATAGGGTTCCTAACCAACACCCAATCCGAGATTACCACGGCACTCGATCATAACCCTAACACCAATCTAACATAAGAGATGGGAAAGAAATGCTCAAACGAACAGATCTATTGTAATCCTACCCAAAACCTACCATTGGAAAGAATAAGAAGATAACCTAAGAGTATAGATCTACTCCTAATGGTTTGAGGAAAGGGTTATCTGAGATAAGAAAGTTGAGCAAAGAATGATGGTATCCTCTGATCTTGATTCTAATGGCTGGATCTTGATCGTGCCCTAAATGTAGGGTCGTCACGATTGTTGTAATAACCGGTGAAATCGGGTCGATCCACAGGGAGCCAATGATTGCGATGTACTTGTCCAATTGGAAAACTAGTGCTAGCCTATCAAAAATCTATAAAAATCACAAATCCTACTTTAATTATGCGTCGGATGGAGATAGGGGGAAAGGGAGTTCTTGCGTGAGATCTATGTGTCTCAGATCGGTTCTGGGGGAGATCCCATGTCTGGGATGAGAGTTCTGGGGGTGATAGAGATAGGCTTGAGGGAGTTAGAGATTGAGAGGGAGAGAGAGATATCAGGGGGAGGGGAGAGTCCAGATCTCGTGGACTCTCCTCTCCCAAGCAGCTAATGGGCCAAGGAGTTTGAGCCAGAGCTTAGGTGGGTTAGGTTCAAGTGGGTTTAGCTCTATTTTGGATTGGGTTTTGCTCGGGTTTGGACTAAAGGAATTGGTTCGGGCCTAGAAGGTGGGGTCTGATGGAGATTGGTCGGGTTGTCATCACCGGGACCTAGGTTTCGCAGATTTTGATCCGCTCGTCGGATTTTGGAGTTTTACACATCGGCGAAAAGCTCTCGGCGAGTAGGTCACGATGAGCTGACTTTCGAGGCAATCAGAGGTCCATAAATGATAGGTGGTTTTTCAAGTGGACACCTCTGGGACGTGGGATCCGCTGCTATGAGTTTTGACCTCTTCTTAATCCTTCCTTTTTTTGGGTCCTAGTTTTCTGGATTTCTACAGAACAATTAAAAATAATTCAGGAACAATAATTTTTATTAAAAGGATCGATGTTATGCATGGGGCCCAAAAATGCAAAAGTTGATAATTTCACCAAGACACGCATTTTTATGAGATTTTTACTTAAATTCAACCAAAAGAGTCTAATTGCATGATCGTGTGAAAGTCTCTGAATTCAATGCATTTTTTTAATTAAGTCCACAAATTCATGTAAAATAATGAATTAAATATGTGATATTGTGGACTTATCACACCCCCAACCAGCGTCTTGCTAGTCCGTAGCAAAAGATGCGAAAGGTGAAGTTGACTGACCTAACCAAATCTAATCTAAGAAAACAAAAGTCACTTTCGCTGGTACTCTCGACTGCATTTAGCATATGTAGTAAGCCCTTAAACCCCTAGGTTACCCCCAGTGGACGAGTTGTGCCACGTGAGGGTTGCAGTGAATATGCTCACAAAATTTATTTACCTAAAAATAAAAATAAAAGTCCACGGAGGATTTTTCAAAAGATGGTTGAGTCAAAATCTAGTTCACGTTTTTTTTTTTTTTTGTCAAATCTTTTCAAAAATTGTATCAAAACTTTGGGTGCTTTGTGCAAGTGTATACATCAAATAATTTTTTTTTATAAATGTTCTAAGATAATGCCGTGAAAACAGAATTCCCCCTCAGAATTTCCAACTTTCCTAGATTTGGGGTAAATACAAGTCTCCTCCCAAGGCTACTATGACGGGTTTCGCACTACTGTTTTTTCAAATGCCGCAAGATGCATCTTTCTTTCTTTATTTTTTTTAACACACATTTGATTGTACAATGCCTAGGTCCCTTAAGCTTTCTAATTAACCCATGTAACGAGCTTTAGGCCAATGACTCCCAATCTAGATGTATTTAGGGCACTAGGTATATAAATACCCCTACGGTCTTACTAGCTTGGGTTAAAAAGGCTAAGAACTCAAACTAGTCACACAACTTTTTATTCTTTTCAAGACTTATAACTAAACACTTTTTTTTTTAAAACACCTATTGGTGCATCTCTTATCGGTTTTTTTTTTATGGTCCCCAATAATAGGCAACCTTTTTTAATTTGCCCAAACTAATTCACTGGTTTTGGTTGGCCTAACCTTATTGTACAAAGGTGTGGGCCACTGTTAGATCCAACGCCCATCAAACCTGATAGACAGGATTTACTAGAGTTATAACTTCATCATCAGGCACACTGGCCTTCAAGAATGATTTTACTCTTTGTCCATTAACTTTGAAAATCTCACCATTCTTTGGGTTTTCCAACTCTACCACCCCATATGGAAAAACTTGTTTTACAATGTAGGGACCTCTCCATCTTGATCTTAATTTGCCTGGGAAGAGATGAAGTCTAGAATTATAAAGAAGGACCTTTTGTGACAGATAAAAAGTTTTCCTTAAGATATGTTTGTCATGAAAGAATTTTGTCCATTCCTTATAAATTCTAGCATTTTCATATGCATCATTACAAATCTCTTCCAATTCATTTAATTGAAATTTCCTCTCAGTCCCAGCATTCTCCATATCAAAGTGAAACTGTTTAATTGCCCAATATGCTTTATGCTCTAATTCCACCGGAAGGTGGCATGCTTTTCCATAGACCAGTCTGAAAGGAGACATTCCTCTTGGAGTTTTAAACGCTATCCTATATGCCCATAGCGCATCGATTAGTCTAAGAGACCAATCTTTGCGATTTGGGTTTACAGTTGTCTCCAATATTCTTTTGATTTCCCGATTTGATACTTCCACTTGGCCACTCGTCTGTGGGTGATAAGGGGTGGCCACTTTATGTGTAATTTTGTATTTTCGAAACAATGCCTCAATTGTGCGGTTACAAAAATGAGTTCCCCCATCACATATTATTTCACATGGAGTTCCAAATCGAGAGAAAATGTTCTCCTTTAGAAACTTTTTTACTGTGTTAGCATCTTTCTTTCTACATGGAATGACTTCTATCCATTTAGAGATATAATCAATAGCCACTAGGATATAGAGAAAACAAACACTAGAAGGAGATGGTCCCATAAAATCTATCCCCCAAACATTAAATAATTTCACTGCCAAAATTGGGTTTAATGGAATCATATTTCTTCGTGAAATACTGCCCAATTTTTGGCGACGCTCACACGCTTTGCAAAATTCAAAAACATCTTTAAAAAGTGACAGCCAGTAAAATCCACATTGCAAAATTTTAAAAGCGGTCTTTTTAGGTGAAAAATGACCTCCACATGCATGTGAGTGACAAAATGAGATAACACTATTTTGTTCTTGGTCAGGCACACATCTCCTAATAATTTGGTCTGGGCAATACATAAAGAGATAAGGGTCATCCCAAAAAACTTTTGCGCTTCAGTGAAGAATTTCTTTCTATCTTGTTGTGACCAATGTTGTGGAACCGTGCCCGTAACAAGATAGTTTTCTATGTCTGCATACTATGGTGATTGGGAAATTGAAAATAAATGTTCATAAGGAAATTGGTCCCGTATTGATGTAGGCTCTAAAGAATCAGAGACGACAGGTCTAGATAGATGGTCTGCTACTACGTTTTCCACTCCCTTTTTGTCACGTATTTCTAAGTCAAACTCTTGAAGTAGTAGGATCCTTCTAATCAATATGGTCTTAGCATTGATCTTAATTACTCAACTCATGTTATCATGTTTCACTAAATTTATATGTCAAAATCAATGTCCAATGGATGTCATTGCAAATTCAAGGTGAGTGGATGTGTGAGAAAAACTAAATACAAGAACATTTTGAGGACGCCCATTCTTTCCGGTTTCACTTTCTCAAAACCTCAAACCTTTGGATAATGAGATTGGAATTCCATAATGGGATCACAGTGGGGTGGGGTAAGAAGACATGATAATGGAAATAAATTTGGTCATATTTGGATTTTTGTAGATACGCTCAAATTTGGTGGTTTAGGGTTTAGAGTTTGGATTAGAATTTGGGGATTCATGGTTTGGGATTAGGATTTGGAGATTAATTTAGGTATAGAGTGATTATGAAGGATTATACTGGATATATTCGATAGATGAATATGTAGTAGTCTACACAAAGTATAGGGACCGGCGACGAAGAGCTCGATCGGCAATTGGGGCGAAGAGGTTTTGAAAGAAGAGGTCGACGAAGAGAGAGTGATGTGTTGCCACACTGTTTTCTTTTTTTTTTTTCTCACCAACGAGGCTATCTTTAAGCATATGTGGAGCCCTAAGTTTAGACGTGTGGGGCATGTTCCAATGCCTCATTCAACTCTATGAGGATCTCAATTTTGACATGGGGATAGTCGCTCCAACATAGGTCTGCCATGCTTCAAGAAGCCATTCAACTCTCAAGAATCTCAATCCGCCCCAGGTCACTACAATGTAGGTACACCCGTGAGAGGGCTGGATAGCACCGGCCTAATACTTTCTTAGCTAGGCCTGAGGGTTGATGGGCTTGCAAAATGTTTGTCCTACCCTATCCTTAGGCTTAAAAACAAGCCGTGAGCTGTGGACTTTTTAGAAGGACAGGCCAGGCCAGCTACTCAAATAGAACGCCCAATTGAGAGACTTGTGATTTAACTTAATCACACACCATCCTTCATGAGTGTACTCATGGGTCAGGCTATATATATAATCTGGGATAAAAACATGATTCGGACCAGACCGGCCCTCTTTCCTAAATGGATGGGCTGGCCAGAAATCATCTAGGCCCGGCCACAGGCCAGAAATCATCAAGGCCCAAGCTGAACGTCCTAGATCCCACAAACGTGGCGATTGACACTCGAGCGTTTTAGCGGTTACCTTGTCTCTTGTGCCGGCCAGATTCTTCTTCTCCTCGTTGATTCGAAATGCCTTCATATAGGTAACGGAGAGGGAGAGGGAGAGATGAGAAATATCCTGTATCTTCCGCTGTCTGCCATTGCTCAGGAGAGCAGACAAATCAAGGCGGATAGATATCAGAGAAGAAGCAAAGGATAGGAAAAGAAGATATATCGAGAAAGATGAACTCTATAACATTCTCAACATCATCATCTGCTCTCCTTTTCTCTCATTCTTCTCTTTTTCCATCTTCGAACCTATCTTCTTCCAAAACCCTAATCTCGTTCTCTTCCTCTTCTTCTTCCTTTAATGGAATCGGAAGCATACGAAGATCCGCTTCGAACTCTCGGTTTCGTCCAATCTATTCTTCTTTTCCCGGAGACTCAGGTTTCAATCCGGATTCCGGGGCGGAGAGCGGAACCAGGTCTGATTTTATACACTTTTGTCTCTGCCTTTTTACTTGTGGAATCCATCAAGTACTTTTACTTGGTTTTCTCTTCGGTGCTGATGCGTTCTTTTTTTTTTTTTGGCGTTCGTGTGGATTTTGATTCATGTATTTTATGAAGAAAACCGTTAGATTGGTTTTTCTTTCCGCGATTGGGATTTTCTATTCCTTGGCTTTAAAAAAAAAGAAAAGAATTGATGTGGATTTTGGTTTTATATATGTTTTGTTCTTGGTGATAACTGTAATTTCAAAGGTTTTGTTTTGATGATTGTGTGCATTTCAGAGAATAGCGTACATGCGGGTGGCTTTACTGATTTTGTAGAACCGGGATTATTATTATTTTTTATGATATATGGCAGTGGTTAGCTATTTTAGGGTTTGATTTGATTTTGATGTGAGTAAATTTACTTTTGTTCATTGGTTTTAATGATAAGGAATTGGTTAATAAGGTGGAAGGATTTGAATAAAGATGAGGAATTACATGAGGAAAATGATGAGCTTGAACTCTCTAGAGAAAGGGTTTTAACTTCTTTTAGGTCAAGCGATTAGAATATCTGCAAAATGATATGGAGTTTAAGTTTAGTGATCTTTTAAAGCAGGGGGGATGATTTGGTCAAACTTGAACACCAGTTATTGCCATGGTGTGACAAACTTTTATATCTGGAAGTAACCATAGAGGTCTTGTAGAGGATTAGGCAAACAAAGAGGATAAGTGCTTTTGTGGGGGAAAGCTAGTGGAGTCAAAAGATGTTGATGCTGCATAGATAGTAGTTAGATCAGCGTTGTTTATGATGTTTTATGTTGGGCACCAAAGAGATGACAACAATACAAAATGATAAGGGGCAACACATGTTCAAGTTTTTTATGCTACGATGGATGTTTGGAATAAAAATAAATGATGCAACGTGGAGTGAGTACATAAGAGCGTCGTTACCTGGTTTTTGCTCACTGGGTGTATTTATTATAGCAGACAAACTAGTGATGATGTGGCTATAATTTAGTTAAATTGGAGATAATAAGGTGGCTAATAATTTTGCAAAAGATGGCGCTTCTTTCACCTGTCTTTTGAATGATGTTTACTTATATGTTGCATTATTTGTCTGGGGGGCGTTTCAGGTCAAGTTGGGCCTACTTTTTTTTTTTTTTTTTGGGGGGGGCGAGATTGAATAAGGAAGAGGAGGGAAAATAGGGGAGGCTGAGAGATGGATTTTAGATTTGGGATTTGCGAGATGGGTTTTCACTAAAAAAATGAGGAGGGAGAATAGGGTGGTTGGAGATGGGTCTTTAGATTGGGATTTGGAGGATGGGTTTTCATCAAAAAAAAAGGAGGGCGGGGGGGCGGGGGGGGGGGGGGGGGGGGTGTGGGGTGTGATTTGGTTTGTGGGGGGAGATTGGAGGAGGGAAAATAGGGGAGAGTGAGAGATGGGTTTTAGATTGGGATTGGGAGATGGTTTTCATTGAAAAGATGAGAAGAAGTGCAAAAGATTTTCCTGAATCGGGTATGTACTGACTCGGTCATCTTGAATCAAGACTTGGCCAAATTTTAAAACTGTGATCTCTATGGTTTGAGGAATTGTAATCCTAATTCCTGATAGTTTACTTCAAGAGGCATTTTTAAAATGATTTTCAGAAAGGAATCTAAGGAATGATGTTTTAGGTTCTAAAAGATGAGTTCAATTTGAAAACTACGTAGTTTTGGATGACCGAAATGAATCCGTTCACTTTGCTTTTTCTTATAGAATTTTCTTTGTGTGCAGCTTTTGCATTATAGAAGGACCAGAGACTGTTCAGGATTTTGTTCAGATGCAGTTGCAAGAAATTCAAGACAACATAAGAAGTCGAAGAAACAAAATTTTCCTCCTCATGGAAGAGGTAAACTTTCTTGAATTTCCAAATCGTTTGCCTGAACATGGTTTCAGACCCTGTAATGGTCGGGGCCAGCACCACTATGTAGCATCTCAAACACTGACCTAAACCGTTGTATGGTTCCATTCTATACCCTTCTTTGTTTCAAAAGGTTTTAAAAGAAGCTTTTGAAATGAAAGATTTGAAAATTGCCTTTCTTAATGGCTTCTTTTGAGGTGTTTAAGATGTAAAAACAAGAAAAAGATAATGTATCAATTAACAAGATAATATACACATATCATAATCATTGTATATTTTCTACACATTTTATGTTTTGGATATCTATATACTGCAAATGAGAATCAACTATTGATGTAGCATGCCTCTCCTTTGAGAGTTTGGTGATTTATCTTTGAGCTGTTCCACACCATCCACTTAAACAGATCCTACTTATCATTCAACCACATTACCGTTATTTACAATGAGTTCCATCAACAAAAATGTGAAAGAAGATAGCCTAATTTGACATACATAGGACTCATCTTGACTTGTTCTGATCTGCTCATATTACGTGCCGACCTATAAATGGCATTGGCTAGAATTTCACTTCAATCAGAGTATTATCAATTATGTACCATTGGACCGAGCATGTTTATCACATAACCATTTGCAATTCTCACATGTCAATCCTACATGTCTCTGGGGACTAGCAGCACTAGCCCACAATTTTCTCTTTATAGTTATGAAAAGTTATTACAACTTTGGATACAATTATTTTATTATTATCTCTTAAAGTTATAGGTTATAAAAGGTTAAACCTCAATTTTTTTCCAAGCGTCACCCATTCCACAAAGATTTAGATTGGAATCCTTATAGTTTAAATTAAGTGCTTTATCTTTTTTTATTTTATTTTCTCACTTTATTTTGATTTTTAATGCTACTGTTTTCTATTCTTTAAATAGTAGCTTCAAGCTTGCAAAACTGAGGGAAAGGAAAAGTAGAGATTTAGATTATGTCAGATGTAGAAGAGCAGCGACCAAAAGCTTTTAGCGTAAGACAATGATATTAAAGAAAGGTGGAGAGCTATAGGAGCCTTAGATCAAGAGTGGGAGGCCTACTTCATAATGAAGAAGGAAGCATTCTGCTATCTTTTTTAAGCCCTGTTGGATTCTGCTCTAATAATAAAGCTGAGTTGTTATCACTAAAAATTGGCCTTTGTGAAGCTTGTCGATTTACTTCTCAGCTGCTGATTATTGAAAGTGATTCACTGTGTGTTATTCAGTGGGCTTCTCAAGCTACCAGCACTCCTTGGTACTTGGCAGATATTATTGAATAGGTGTATGAGATCACCAAAAATCTGAATGTCTCTTTCCATCATATCAAGCATAGTGCTAACTCGGGAGCAGATCGTCTAGCAAAAGAGGGAGTCTCGAGACCTTCACTACTAATTTCTTCTGTCTGTTAATCTGTTTATTCTCTTGGCAGTTGAGGCCTTCTTTTTGGGGAATTCAGCCTCTTTTAGTTGTGTTGAATTCTCTTGCCGACGTTTTATCTGGGGCCCTTTTTGTTTTCAGTATAGATCTCCTATACTGTAAAGCCTTTTATGAATGAATATAGTCATCTTTTTCAAAGGAGGAGGACAAGGGGGTGGGGGTGGGGGTGGGGGTGGGATATACTTCATTAGAAGGACAGACCTTCTACTGCAGAATTGGTGTAGCTGAACTGAAGAAAGCTTTGTCAAGAATGAAGACAGAAAGGGCTCCAAGCCAAGACGGCATTCCAATAGAGGCTTGGAAATGCTTAGGAGAAATTGGATGGGTTTGGCTAACTAGGCTCTTCAATAAGATATTAAGGACAAAGAAAATACCAGATGAATGGAGAAGAAGTGTTGGAGTACCTATATGCAAGAACAAAGGAGATCTACAAATTTACGCCAATTATTGTTGAATTAAACTTTTGAGTCAAACCATGAAACTATGGGAGAGAGTAATAGTGGAGCAAAACTTAGACAAAGGACCTAGATATCTGACAATCAATTTGGAATCATGCCAGCGAGGTTAACTATGGAAGCTATTTTCTCACTTAGGCGACTAATAGAAAAATACTGAGAGGAGGAAAAATCTTCATGTGGTTTTTATCGGTCTAGAGAAAGCCTATGACAGGCTATTTGGAGATTTGATATGGTGGGTTGTAGATAAAATGAGTATCCCAAAAGCTTACATTTACATTGTCAAAGGTCAAAGACATGTATGAGGGAGCGGTAATTAGTGTGAGAATTACCTACAAAGAGACTAGTGGGTTTCCAATGATCATATGTTTGCATCAGGGGTCAACATTAAGCTCTTATCTCTTTTCATTAATTATAGACATGTTAACTGCTCATATGCAAGGGGATGTATCTTGGTGTATGTTGTTTGCCGATGATATTGTGTTGGTGATGAAACGAGAGGTGGCGTGAATGCAAAACTTGAGAGAGGGTGAGAGGATTTAGAATTCAAGTGCTTTAAAACAAGTCATACAAAGACAAAATATTTGAATTGCAACTTCAATAGAGATGCAAAGATGTGAAACACATACGAGAATTGAAGCTCAAGAGATAGCACACAGAGATGCATTCCAAATTCTCAATAACCTGGCTCAATATTAGTAAGGATGGAGAGATAGGGTAAGATTTAGAATATAGGATAAGGGCAGGATGGTTGAAATGTGGAGTTCTTTGTGATTGACGCATACCCCACCAAGATTGAAGGAAAATTTTTACAGGATAGTGATCAGAGATGAGAATTTGAGATGGATGTGTGATAAAATTAGGAAAGATAGAATTAGAAATGACATTTAGGGGTTGCATCAATTGGGGATAAATTAAGAGGCTCATTTGAGATGATTGGGGCATGTCTGACATGGGCTAGCAACATCACTATTGAGGAAAAGTTTTTCTATGTAGGTTGATGGCCCACCGAGGAAAATGAGTAAGCCAAAGAGAAAATGGATGGAAGTAGTAATGATAGATATGAAGAAGTACAACCTATCCCAAGACTAGGCTTAAGATAGATTGGAATGGAGAAACAAAATTAATTTAGCTGATCCCAACATAGTTGAGACAAGGCTTTGATGATGGTGGTAATGATTTAATTTATAGGTTCCGAATTTCGTTAATAGTTTATCTTTACATTATTAATGTTTTTACTTTATCAGCAGCTTTGCTGCTAGCATCACATAATAGAAATGGTGACTACTCAAATCTTCATACAAGAGATGAAACGTCATCTAAAGGTCCTGTTTCTAAACCGTGGTTCTGATTTCGGAATGTGATCTATTGTTACTATAATCATAATGCATTGCATGTTCAAGGGAATTTCTCATATTTATGGTGATGAAGTTTTCAATGTATGTTTGAAATGACTTGGTTTCTTCTTTTTAAACCATTTGATCTAGGTTAGGAGGCTAAGGGTACAACAGCGCATAAAGAGTACTGAGTTTATTGATGAGAATGGCGACGAAGATTATGAGATGCCTGACATTCCGTCATCCATTCCCTTTCTCCCCCATATGGTGATTATCTGATGTTCCTCTATGGTTTATATCAGCTTGATGTGCTAGATCATTATCTTATCCAAAACATTTGGCTGACCATTGAATTTAATGCTGTGCTTTTCTCTTGAATTAGACGAAAAAAACGTTGAAGCGTCTCTATCTAACTTCCTTTTCATTTATATCCGGAGTCATTGTCTTCGGAGGCCTCCTTGCACCAACTGTAAGTTGATGTTTACTTCTTGCTGCTTTACAATTGTGATTTCATCAGCAAACTAGGGATAAAAATAGGCCAGGACCATGGTGTGCCTGAATTGGATCTGACATGGGTTTGGTACAGGACTGGTACCCATGACAAGAACCCATGTCACAGTGGAAGGTGCTCGCTAGAGCAACCTTGAGGTTGTCGGTTCAAGTCATGTTACCAATTATTATAAGACAAATAAAAAGGAAAAAAAGACCAGTACCCATACCTGATTTCTATTCAAATACCCTGAATTGGATCCAATTGAGGCATGGAACTGGAACTAGAGCTGAACTTGGACTGAAATGAAATACGGTGCATAATCAGATCCAGTATTACTAGGAAAATAATACACCTGACATTCTTGTTTTGTGTCCTTGGTGAAAACCTTATGGACATGGACCCAAACCAAATTGTGGTGGGTCGATGTAAGCACTCGGATATAAGATAGGTCTAAATATTGGACTCCTACTTAATTGTTCCATGTTCTTTTGGTATTTGGGTTTCTGGCCACCCAAATTTCATTCCCAAGAGCAACCCATGAATAAAATTGAATTTTCCATAATCTGTTCGTCAGCTATATTTCATGTCTTCATGTTTTCCTAATTTCTGTCCATAAAGATATGTTGAATCAAGCATGTAAATGGGTATTATTAAAAGCCATTTTCCATATTCTTTTATATATATTACCGATCAAAAAAATATATTCTTTTATATATTTGCATTTTGTGGCAGACAATAATGTAGGTTGTTGCTGTCTCATTCTGTAGTAAAAGACGTGAATGATTGATATATGGTGTATCAAGTTAGTGTTTCAAATTAATGAAATCATACTGTCATGGTGGCGCAGCCAAGATCCGTGATCGAGACGATAGATCAAGCTCTCGAAGGATTGATCGAATCCAATTCTGATGCAGCATAGACCTCATGGCCACATGTGTAGGGCCCACGTAGATTTAGGAATTTATTTTCATGTCATTAGTTTCTTTAAATATTGTTATTAGGATTAGATTTCCTATATTATTTAGTTTCCAAGTTTAATTAGATTTCTTAAGGCTTAAGTTATCTTTCTTATTTATATGGCATTATAGTAAAGAATTATAGAGAGTTGATTAATGAAATTGGGTTTTCCCATTGATGTGCGTCCTCGTTTATTGTCTCTTCCGAGATTGATTATGTCTTCAAACACGTGCTTTGGCACCCATTGTGCTTTTAGCACTTCCCATGCAAGCCCAAACCCTAGGGTCTACATCAATTGGTATCAAAGCCGCACAATCCCCGATCGTCGGTGTGATTAACCCCAGCCATCTTTCCGTCATCATCCCACAGCCATCACCGTTCCCCATCTTCTTCCCAGAACGCCAATCACTGAACCAAATCCCCTTTTCCCAGAACCCTTTTTTTAGTCCCCGCCAGAACCCTTCTCCCAGACAGCCGAAGCCTATTCACAACACCCTTCCCCTGCAAAACAAAAACCAGCCCAACCCATCTCCATTGCACCACTGTTCTGCAAACCCCAAACCTCAGAAGACCCGCCCTCCCAGGACCCGCATCCAGCCTCATCCACCATCTCTCTTTGACAATCGAACCCAAAATCCCCACCCCTATCTCTTTCTCCCATCCCAGCCCAAAAAAGAAAAGAAAAAGCCGAAAAAGAGACGTGCACTGTGCATAACGGTACCATCACTAGAGCCGCGTCACGCCGCTGCCGCTATCGCCCACTCGCCATCGTCAGCTCCACCGGCACCACCGTTCTTTCTAAACGCTAGCGGGTGAAGAATCCTCTCGCCTTCCTTCCTCACCTCTCTTTTTGTAAACAGAAACGAAAAGGGGAGAAAAACACCTTTCTGTAATAGCCCAAGGTGCCTCACTGTCACACGTGCTAGTCAAATATATATATATATATATATATATATATGTTTCTTGGGCCGGGCTTGCTATTTTCGGATTCGGATCATTGTGGGCTGAGTTCAGGTTATGTTAATTTGAAGGATCAAATCCTGTTGAAGCCCAATTAGTTGTGCTGCAATTATTCTTGCATGAGGAAGTTCTTATCAACAGCAGAATTGACCGGATCAACGGTTAAAATTTCCTTTTTTCGATATCAGGACAGGCATATCCACCGTCAGATTTCAAATCCGTTTTCGCCATTGTGATCGTGAAAAGTAGATCTACCGTTAAGGTTAGTCCATTTTCAAGTAAAGATGAAATTCCATATCAGTATATTTTACAATAATCTTCAAAGATTCAAATATGCGACCAAACCAAACCAAACCAAGCCTTTTCCCACTAGGTGGGGTCGGCTATATGGATTTGACGATGCCAATCAAATCTGTTTAGGGCCATGTCCTCCGTTAGATCCATGTAGGCAATGTCATGTTTAATAGTTTCTTTCCAACTTCTCTTGGGTCTCCCTCTCCCTCTCCTACTCCTGGCAATCTCCATGCTTTCACACCTTTTGACAGGTGCCTCCATTGGGCGCCTTCTAACATGGCCGAACCATCTCAGTCGATTTTCTCTCATTTTATCTTTTATCGGTGCTATTCTTACTACATATGAAAAATGGTATTTTGAGAACGACTAGTCAGATATTGTGATTTGATGGTGCAAATTCTACAAGTAAATCATTCGACGGTTCGATTGCAAATCAACACAAATTTCACCCATCAAAAGCAGTTATACATGGAGCTCTACACAGAAGTTGTAGATCAACCGATGAATCAGAAGTCTGTTATATTGATCTTTGATTTAGGTGGACATCTTCCAAACTCGAGGTCGAGTTCTTTTTCAAGTGGGGGAGAATGATGCAGCATAGACCTCATGGCCAGATGTGTAGGGCCCACGAAGATTTAGGAATTTATTTTCATGCCATTAGTTTCTTTAAATATTGTTATTAGGATTAGATTTCCTATATTATTTAGTTTCCTAGTTTAATTAGGTTTTTTAAGGCTTGAGTTATCTTTCTTATTTATATGGCATTGTAGTAAAGAATTTTAGAGATTTGATTAATGAAATTGGGTTTTCCCATTGAGGTGCGTCCTCGTTTATTATCTCTTTCGAGATTGATTGTGTCTTCGGACACATGCTTCGGCACCCATTGTGCTTTTAGTACTTCCCACGCAAGCCCTAACCTTAGAGTCTGCATCATATTCCAGCCACTAGGGCATAAACAAGACCATAAAACAGACCATAAACTCATGAGGAACTCTCAAATCTTATTATAAATTAAAAGAAGCATGCCTAATACAATGGAGGGCTTCTCTATTTATAATGTAACAAGGATTCTAAAACAGAAAACTATAATAAGAACTCTAAAATAGAAAGTTACCAATCCTAATGAAATATTAAAACATGAAACAATTCCTAATTAAACTTAAGATAAATTTAGAATGCCACAGTAGCTTTGCAGCCAATTGGGCCTGTGGGCTGAACCCAATGGACTGGGTTGGATGGCTGGGTCCATCATGTGACTCTTTTGGACTTTCCGTACTGCATCACATGGGAAGCAACTTGATGAGACCAGAAAAATCCAGCAATTGTGGGATATTTGCAGAAAATTGTAGAAACTCAGAAATTACAGAAATAAACAAGGAACCAAAAAATCTCCACAATTGACCTTAGAGTACTCTCCTCAATCTAAGGGATGGCACTCTACCAAGGAGAGAAATGGAAAGAACTCACTTTTATTAATGTTCTAAATTCTTAAATTCTGGATGATGTCTCTGCAGTTGACCAGTGCATGGCTGTATATAACTTAGAAAAAACTTGAATGAAATTATACCTTTCCTAACTCCTTCTGCATTGACTTTCCTAGAGTACGTACATTTGATTTGGCAACTGTGTTTCCACGGAAAAGGCATGGAAAATCTGGCCGCTTTTTCATGGTGAAAATTCTCCATGTTTGGTGCGGCCGGTTTTCCATGAGGAAAAGTGCAAAAATGAGCTGAACTTTCTGTGATTCTGCAGAAAAGTATTTCACTTATTATTATTTTTATTTTTTAGTTGGGGTGTCAGGTTTTTTTTTCTTTATACTGCTGAAAAGGAAAAAGTCAAAGAAGCCGGTTTTCCATGGACACACACAAATGTGCCCTAAGTGATAGATAAGATTTTCCTTCCTTAATTAGATTGCTTGAGTGAAAAGAAAAAGAAAAAATGGAAATTTCTACTTGCTAGTGTTAAGATCTACGATGCCCAGATACGGCTAGGAGGTGCCATAGACACGGCAAGGACACGGATTTTACACATAAAAAGTGAAGTATCGGATACGATACGACACGATATGTTGACCATTTCGAAGTATCCGTGCATCATAAGGTTAAGATTATTCCTAACTGGCAATCTGGTTGAATGAATACTTCCAATGTTAGGGGGTATTTAATAAATACTGAAAAAATCTTCTCCATATAGTGAGATATGTAACATACTATTATTTTTTTAGGTTGAATGAAGTTTTTATTCCATACCTTCTTTCGTCATTATTATTAGGGTTTATTAAGTTGGAACAGCTGGGACATCCAGAACCTTCACCATGTGTCTGGTTGTGGGCCCTATATCGCCCATCTGTAGAGGAAGTGGAAGACTGGATTGAAGACTTTGAGCTTGGGCTGGCTAATTTAAATTGACCCATATGGACAGTTGGTCTGCTGTTTTTTAAGATATGTAGATTTTACAGAAAACCCCATGTTTTGGAAAATTTAAAGCAGCCCTTGTACACAGTATTAGTGAATTTTATGGGACTGTTTGGCTCTAATCCTTGCTCTAAACCCACTCAGATTTTGATCCAGCCTTTGCGGACCTTACTAGCTAAGTTCCATTGATATAAGGCGATCTTGGTTTTATGGATAACAGTTGTGGGGTAGATGGGTGTATGAGCAAAAGCTAGGCGTTTCTCATTTTCAAATGAACCAGGATTTCCTATTCTGATTGTTGGCCCTGTGCCAGAACCACCCAGTAAAGCCTTCATTTTGGTTAGGCCTAGGAACTGACTGGGGAAGGTTGTTCCAAATAGCTGTGGTGACTGCAGGTGCTGAACAGATGATTGACTGTTTCAGGTGAGGACCGACAAGGAATACAACTCATATTTGCTGGATTAGTATGACGAAAAAATCTTTCTCGCAACAGGAGAGTGTCAAGCAGGAGACTCCAAAGGAAGAATTTTTGTTTGGGAGGCAGGTCAAGCTTCCAAAGGACTTTCCATGGAAGGCGAGGCCCATATGAGGTGCCCGTTAATTATTGTAAATAGCTTTCACGGAGCAAGTGCCTGCTTTCTCACTGGCCCAGCACCTCACATCTTTCCCCACAAGAGGGATTATGAGGATCTTGTCGGCCACCTCTTTATCCCACATTTTCCTTGTAACATTCTCGTTCCAAGAGATGGTTTGGCCCTTTTCCACAATGAGATCCAAAACCATTTTTATGTTCTCAGCAGTTATGCTGGAGCCCTCCTTTAGAGAGACCTGGGATAGAGGTCCCAAACCATAAACTCAAGTGTCTCTGAATGCGCTAACCATGCATCTTTGACCACTTAGAAGCAACTTTCTGTTGTAAGAAGGATTTTCCAGAATTTAGACTCCCCTCCTTTGACCTTGTTGGGATATCTTTGGGTCAAGATCCTGACCCACTAGGCAGATGGGTTCTGGAGAAATCTCCATACATAATGAGTTTGGAAAGCTCTCATTTGGTTGTACAGGTCTCTCAACCCAATACCCTCCCTCAAACCTCGGCTTGGTAACCTTGTTCCAAGCAATAAGATTGAAACTATTGCTTTTATCTTTGCTGCTTGGCCCGCTTCACAGGATGTTCCTATGAATAGCTGTGAGACCTCCGATGCCTTCTTAGGCATCGAGATCTTCCTTATCCAGTAGTTGGGAATAGAAGATATCGTTGTCTGGATTAGTAGCTTTCTACCTGCATGAGATAAAAGCATCCCTCTCGAGGCTGCCAATCTTCTGTCTAGTCGATTAGTTATGGTTTTGATATCCTCTTTATGGCCAGACTTGTATGATAGGGAGGCCCCTAGGTAGGAGATGCTCTCCGTCACTGTGCCAATGCCTAAGATAGACTTAATCCTGGCTATGTCACTTCCTTGGGTACCCTTAGAAAACATGAGGGCCAACTTGGAATTATTAGTGGCCTGACCTGCCTTTTCCTCAGACATAGTAAGGGCCTTAGACATCCCCTTAATGGCCTTCTCTTTGACATTCAAGAAAATTAGAAGATCATCTATAAATTGGAGGCCCACCCTGTCTCCCCTTGGAGCAATTTTAGGGTTGATATACTTGGTTCTTTGGTCCATAGCCTATAAGTATCTATTGGGAGCCTCTCCACATATGATGTAGAGATAGGGTGAGATAGGGTCCCCCGTCTAAGACCTCTACTAAGCCAAATAGTATCTGTCAAGTTGCCATTAACTCTGATCCTGAAACTTGCGGTGGAGACACACCTCATTATCCTCCCTACAATCCTCTCATCAAGCTCTACTTGAGAGAGGCACTGGTGGAGAAAATCCTAGGAGATTGTAACATAGGCCTTGTGAATGTCGAGCTTGATGGCCAAGATTTTCTTCTTCCTCCTTCCCTGGTTCATGATATGAGTCATTTCCCTGGCTAAGATGATATGGTCTGAAGCCCTTTACCAGGGAGAAAAGCTCCCTGGGTGTCTGAGACCAGAGAGGGCAGGAGAGGCCTAAGACGGTTCAGTAAGATTTTAGAGATAATTTTGTACTGGAAATTACAAAGGCCTATCGGTCTAAAATCTTTAAGGTGAGCTGCATTAGCCTTTTTTGGGATGAGAACGATAGTGGTCGTGTTAACCTGGCTTTCCATATATGGTTGAAACAGAAGAAATCTGTCACAAAGTTCGTGATATCGCCTTTTACGTCATCCCAGAACTCCAAATAGAATCTTGCATTGAAACCATCCAGCCCAGGGGCCTTGTCATTGTCTATCAAGAAGGTGGCTTTCCTAACTTCCTGCTCATCAGGGATACTGAGAAGGATCTGGTTTTCATTCTCACCAAAAACTTTTGGGAGGAAGGTGGGTATCTCAAAGATGCCATTGTTAGTTTGATCCTGCTCATAGATTTTCCGAAAGAAAGGGGTTGTGTGATCTGCAGCAGTTGGTCTTCAGAGGATACCGGCTGACCACTGTCATCCTTCAGGTTGTGTATATGGTTTGATTTCGAGCGCATCATATCTGCAGCGTGGAAAAACTTAGTGTTCCTGTCTCCTCCATTTAGCCAAGAAATTCTAGATCTCTGAGCCCAGAAATCCTCTTCCTGACTGAGCCTCTCAGAGTACTCTTTGGTCAGGGTTGTTTCCAGGCTCTGTAAAAAAGCTAGATTTATGGTAACTGGGCTGGTTCTGTAGACCGTTAAATCTATTTCTGAGTAACCTGGTTTCAATGAGAATATTCCCAAAAGTTTCCCTATTCGACAAAAGGTGGTCTGCAAGCTTAACCAACTTTTGATGGAAAAGGACATTTTCCATATCTGAGTTAAGCCGGGCATTCGTAACGAATGCAGTGAAGTGCCGGAGCTGATGCCACATGTTCGTGCCCTAACAGTCCTTTTGCTGGTCCCTGCTTATTCTTGAGTAAGATAGAATTGTGGAAGGAGAATATTCTTGGAAGGTGGTACACGTAGTTAGGATAAGCATGAGGCCATTGCATGTTTTTTTTTGAGCGGTTACTTTCATTAAAAAAGAAGCAAGCAGTACAAGAGGAGTATACTGACAGGCTAAAACAGGCAAACAAGAAAAAGAGAAAGGGCCCTTAGACAAAACAGCCAAGGCCTTGCATAAGAGAAGGCCAACTCCTTCCAATTTAACATTATCTGTTCCATAGAGTATCGTTTAAAAGATGGGCTTATGGATACCCATAGAGCAACTAAACACTTAGTTTTCTCCACCAAGCAGCTGACACTGGATGCAACCACTTCAAAACACCTTGAGTCCCTTTCCTTCCAAATTGTCCACAGAACCACAAGAAATGACAATCTCCACAGTTCCTTGCCTCTAGGAACTCCTATAGGAGGCTTCCACTCCTGAACAACTCTAGAAGGGTTTTAGGAAACACCCAGTATTCAAACCACGCAACCAAGGACCTCCAGATAGACTGAGCAATGTTGCAATGCACCATAAGGTGGTCCACTAATTCCTCCTCTCTTAAGCACATGGGGCACCCGTCAACAATAATCATCCCCATCCTTAAGTTATCCATAGTAAGAATTCTTTTCCTGAGAACCAACCATCCGAAGATTACCACCCTTAGTGGAGCCTTCAGCTTCCATATACTACACACATCGCTCCTCACCCGCTGTTTGTTAGATATAGCTGAGAAGAATGAGGAAACTGAGAAGTAGCCATCTTTAGAAGCAGCCCACCCCCTAGCATCTTCCTCTCCACCCGGAATGTGCACATCTTGTAGAAGGTAAGGAGTAAAAATGAATTGATTTTCTTCATTCTCCTTCAAATACCTCCTTAAAATGGGGCTCCAAACTACCTGACCGCCGACTCTAGTCATGTTAGAATTAATCGTAGCCTCCTTATCCACAGCACGGTCATACAAATCCGGAAATTGAGCTTCAAGAGTCCAGTCACCAACCCACCGATCCTTTCAGAAAAGAACCTTCTCCCCTGATCCAACCTTGTATTTGATGTCCTCCAGAAAAATCTTTTTTATTGATTGGATGCCCCTCCATATAACAGGTGCCTTATTAGGGGCCTCCTTAACCTCCCACCCACTTCTCAGCAGATCGTATTTCCTATCCAAGACCTGTCTCCATAGGCCATCCGTCCCATCTCCTATCCTCCACAGCCACTTACCCAGTAGAGCTTGATTCATCTGCTTCGGAGGCTTAATCCCCAGGCCCTTTCTTCCTTCGGTTTAAAGATCGAACCCCAATCCACCAAGTGATACTTCTTTTGAGCACCATTTCCATACCATAAGAAATCTCTCTCCAACCTTTCTATTCTCTTGATAACAGAGGCCAGGCATTTGAAAAGGGAGAAGTAGTACACTTGCAAATTCGATAGCACTAACCTTATAAGGGCAACTCTTCCTCCGATGGACAAATAGTTAGCTCCATGCAGACAGCTTTTTCTCAACCCTCTCTACTACCGATTCCCACAAAGATTTATTGACCGATCCCAAGCACAAGGGTAGCCCTAGATATGAAGCCGGCATGTCTCTCAAATTGCACCCTAGGATATTCGCATATTTGTGAAGCATATAATCCTCAACTCTTATGCCGATTAGCTCACTTAAAGAAGTTAACTTTAAAGCCTGATACAGCTTCAAAGCAGAGAAGAGTGGCTTTCACGTTTCTAACGTGGTCTTCATTTGCTCTGTAGAAGATTAGGGTATCATCTACAAACTGCAAATGGTTGATTGTGGGGGTGTTGCTTGCCACTTTAAAATCTTCAAATAAACCCACATTCACAACCCCTTTTACCATTCTACCCAAAGCTTCTGCCACTATTAGAAAATGGATATGGATATTTTCACTGATACGAGGATTGGGGATACGACTCATCACTTTTTAAAATCTAGGACACGGATATGAATAAGGGTGTCCTAATTTTTTTCTTTAGATCGCTTTTGAATCAATGAAATTATCATTGTTTTCATCCCTTTCTAGCATTTTTTATGGTGAGAAGTGAAAATATTAAAAGAACTATATGAAATAAATGACTTTATAAGTTTAATATGTTAAACTTGTTCCCTAGAAGTATCAGTGCAATACCATGTACCAATACAACTGTCGTATCTGTCCGATACGGATACATTGGTCTTGTACAAGTATCTGGGTATCATAGGCTATACCTCTATCCAACTGTTCCAGAATACGTTCGACACCGCTCCTATTGTTACTCCAAGTATAAGGAGACCCCACAAAATGGATGTCCACCAGCTGAGAATAATCCTTCCACTCTCGGAATTGTCTACTAGGGGGAGAGAGAAAGGGTCTATTTATCCTCCCACTGTCTTGGTGACTAGAAGTACTATTAAAGTCACCCATGAGAAGCCACTGGGACTTGGTCTAGATGTGGGTGTCCTTGAATATTTTCACGTCTGCCCTCAAGCGCTCTCTCTTCCAATTAGGGGAGGCATAGACCGTTGAGAAGAAATCCCCCTTGCATGGAAAAGGTGATATGCTGCTCAGAATTTTCCAGAGTGAGGGAGACTGCTCCGTCTCTAGAACACCCATATGCCTCCGGAATGCCTATTGCCATGCACAACAACGTGCCTATCAAAAAATATCGAGAGCTTAGACATGATTTCAGTTGTATTTTGCGGTAAGGTCCTGGTTTCAAAGAACCATGGAGGTCATGGTCCTTAAAGAGCACAAATAGGTGCTAGGACATGACTCTCCTAGACATCCCTCCCACATTCCAATTGAGTATCGTCATTAAAAGATAATAGAAGAATGGTGTTATTGATCAAGAATAAAAATAGCGGTTGCAGTGGGCGTAGTGCCAAAACGCTACGTAGTGGGCGATACGTAGTGGCATAGCGGTGTTCATTTTGAAAGTGTTAATTTTTTTTTTGGAATCTTGTAGAGCAATTAATTTTGCATTTTTTTAGTGATTTGGAACCATATAAGGGTAGAGACAACCATAGGAAAGGCTATTGAGAAGAAGAAATATAAATTAAAATTGTTTGGCTCTATTAGGTTTTAGACCGTAGCGCCGCTATTTTAAAAAGTAGTGTAGCGGCCTCAACCGCTATGGTAGATAATGTGGCCGCTACGCTACGTAATGACCGCTATTTTGAACCATGTTAGTGATACCCTCCTTCATGAAAAAGCTCCTGATTGTACTGCATGAGAGCGTGAATTTCCTTCCCTCTGAAGGTGAGCTCTAGCTTGGCTTTGCCTTTGGCAATCTTGACTGTTACCTGAGGCTTCGTCTGAAATTTGGTTTTAATGAACCAAGGTCTTGGATCTGAGTGGTAAAGAGATCTTTTTCCAAACTTTCTAGTCAAAGAATCTCCTTCAACAAATGGCCTCTTCCATAATGGCCTTACATGGTTGGTTTAGAGCCCTTCCTGCCACCCTCTCAAGTGTGTTTGGGTGAGAGCAATGACCAAATCAGTGGAGCATGAAGCATGTTCATTCCAGCTTGGCTTGGCCACAAAGGCAGCCACCTCTTGCAAGGTGGGAGGGTAGGAAAACATATAGTTGGCTATAGTAGTAGAATGCCCACTACCCTGGTTTTCCTGAGCTGGAGGACCTACATGCTTCACTGACCTGGGTGACTTTCTTTTTCGTTTTTGTTTCCTTCCCAGGCTGTCTGGTTTGACATGAATCGGGACATAAGGATCTGGGTTTGGGATGAGAATATTTTCAGGTGTCAGACTCTGGTCCTGGTTTGGAATGAGATTCCTGTTTGGTTGATTTTCAGGTGCCGGTTCCATATACCTTCTTTTCGGTAGCCACAGGAGTGGTTTGAACTGGCATAACAAGGTCCTTCCCCAGTCTGTTTCCTACAGGCCTTAAAACGAGGTCCATGTGGTTTGGGTAGTTGAGGTCATGAATGGTTTGTTCATTTGATTGAGTACACGTGGACGGTTGGGGATAAGGAACAGCGGTTGACATAAAATCACCTGAGTGGACGCCTTCTATCATTTCAGCGTCTCTCACATCATTTACCTCCTCTCTTAAATTTCCTTTCAGACCATTTCCTACTACTCTTTATACCTTCTCCATGGCAATTTGCTCCTTTGTCTCTTCTGTCATCGACCGTCTCTCCAGTAACCTGCTCTCTAGCCTTATCACTTTAATGGTCCCTTTTTCAGCGTCAGTTCGACACAGCAGGTTTTTTACAACTCCTGACATGCCCATGTCTGAGGAACTCGGCAGTGAGTTTGCTTGACCTGGCTTGTCAACCTTCTTATTATGAGTCATGCTCTCCTTGTTCCTTTTGAGTGGCCGGACATTTTCCCTTGGCATCCTTTCATGAATGGAGAGAATTTTTGTGACCGCCTTCCTCACACCTTGTCTCCGGACCTCTTTTTCCTCCTCCCTTTTGGTTTGTATTTGACCAGTTGCGTTCCCTCTTGTCCCTCACAACTCTCCCATCGGAGTCACGCTCTTGTGCTGAATGTGCCGTCCATTGAAGCCCTACCTCATCGCCTTCTTTTGTTTCCTTCTTGTCTCGCTTGGGGTAGCAGTTAACACAGAATGCATCGTTTTCTGCTGGTTTGTTGCAGTGGTTGCACTCTGAGGATACTGCTCATAGTATACCTTTTACACTCTTTTGGCCTATGGAAGCTTGATGAGAATCTCATCCACTGATTCCCCACTGACATCTACTTCAACAAACACTCTCGCAAAGGAAGCCTTTTGTCGCCCCCTTTCTTTTTTCTTGAGAGCATGTAACCTCATCCACCGTGATGTATTGTCCGATTGGTGACACTAAACGAACAAGATGCTTTTCCTCCTACAGTTCTATGGGTAGGCCTGGGAGCTGTATCCAGAGAGGGTAGAAAGCTGTTTCTGGGTCGAAGTTTGAAACCCAGTTGGTCACCATGAGTGTGACCATGGTGACCAACTTCATGCTCGCAACATATCACTCTCTAGCATGATGAACTTGAAGAGGAGGAATTTGCTTTGGGAGCTCTAAGATTTCCAGATCCCCTCTTAAGCATCATACCTGTTGAAGTCTCTGATGCAGTACTTGGGTGTGTATGTGCTGCCTATGCAACTGGCCTATCAAAGAACATTCCCTTTTCCTCCTGCTTTGTTGGAGTTCTCTGTCAAATGTCACCACTGGTCTTGCTTATCCGGTCGCGCTTCACTGTACCAGATACCCGATTGCCATATTGGCGTCACAATATCCTTTTCTCTAGCTGTGCACGGGGCTTCTAAGAAACCTTTAGTGCGCTGGCTACTCGTAGGCACTTCTATCTCGATCACAGAGTCTGACTCCTTCCCTTGATCACTTTGAGAAGGTGCTTTTCCCTTGGGCCCCGATCGCATTCAGATGGTGAACTGGGTTCGGTTCCAGTGGCTGGTGTGGCATGCCTCCTTTCAACGGCAACCCTAATGAGTCAATAAGCTGCTTTTAAGATTATGGTATTTATGCAGCTATATGATTTATCTCTGTAGCTTCCAAAGAATTCTCGAGTCACTAACTTAATGAAAGTTCCTATTTTTATGTTCAACTCTAGAACTTCAATGCTTAAAAAGTTGTACACATATTCTTTATAGAAAAGTCTAGTTAATCAATTGAAACTATATCATTTGCCAATGGAAGCAGCATATGTAGCAATAAGTTTGTCATTGCTATCCCTAAACAATGGCCTGTTGGATGTATGCAGAACATGTACTTGAATACTTTCATGGAATAAAGTGGAGCATGGTTCTGGATTATGGCTCCCAAGAAGGAAGTCAATTAGACAGATACTGTACATTATAAAATATAGACGAAGTTTCTGCTGCACACCTTTCACTCCCCCCTCTATTTTTGGCATTATTAACCACAGGCTTTGGGTTTTCTGCTTCTGATTTTTATTACTGTGAGCAATGACTCAATTACAGAACCCATCATTATTGATATGTTGAAGTTAAGCGGGTTTTTCCTACTCTGTTGTGAATGATGTGTGTGCTCTCTACTTCCTGGGCCTTTGTGACAAGATGACTGAAAAAATATAAAATTGACTCTTTTGTTGCAGTTGGAGCTTAAACTAGGATTGGGGGGTACTACATATGAGGATTTCATACGCAGCATGCATTTGCCACTGCAATTAAGGTGTTTCTGAATTTCAGAATGCTTGTTATTACAATTATTGTTCACCAATGCAAACTTGTTTTGAGAAAAGCAGCCTTTTGTTTCTAGCCCCATAAATACTGCACGAAGAACTTGATTAAATTGTTCAATCCTCTGAAATCGTCTTTTTTTTTTTGTTTTGTTTTTTGCCAGTCAGGTGGATCCTATTGTGGCATCCTTTTCAGGTGGAGCAGTAGGTGTCATTTCTTCTTTAATGTTGCTTGAAGCCAACAATGTTAAGCAACAAGAAAATAAAAGATGCAAGTACTGCCATGGAACTGGTATGCATGAGTAGATTTTTAGGATTTCTACCTCCTTTTCTTTTACTTTTCTTTCTTTCTTTTGATTGGTGTACATGCTGATTAAGAGGAGACGTAATATCCTTGGCCCAAGTATATTCTTTGTAGTATGTATTTTACATCAGCTATGAAACCCAAGTACTGCACATGAACGCTCACTCAGTGGGACTCAACATTGAATCAGCAAGTACAGATTTATATATATAATTGGTGTATCAGACATGATATGTCAGAGATATGGAGCCCATGCTTAAAGTTTGTGAGGGAAAAAAAAAAAAAAAAAGAGATACAGATTCTTTTAATGTGAGAATGGAGTTTCAGATACAAAATCTAGTTAGAGCAAATGGGTATAAATATCATGACACATGGGGCTCATATGTTTAGGAATCCCGATGTTGATTTATGGGTCCCACCATAGACTCACTCTGTTTGAAATAGTGTTTGGTCTCCAAATCCATTGGAAGTGGGCTGCTTCTCTATTCCTTTACTATCATCTACTTTCGAGCTGTTAGTCAAAGTCATGGATACTTTCGAACATGGTTTGTCTAGGGGAAGCCATTAGATCAATTATTGTAGATAACTGAACCACGAACTCCATTGCTATGTGGTAAAAACTTGAGATGCTACTCTTCATAAGGGGGAGAATCAATAACCACCACACTAAGCCCTTTAGGAGTAGATATTTTAAAAGAGAGAAAGCTCTAATCAAGTATAATATTTCGATTCCATGGTCAATAAGAGATAATATCATTTTTCTGTTAACTTGTCATCACAAAAACCTTACCCAAATCATCTATTTGGGACTTGGGAGTGGCAAACATTCTGATAAAAATATGCCAAAAGAATGTAAGAAAATTTATTTCCATAACTAATCTTTATATATGTAACATGTCATTACCATTTGTTGGTAAAAGAAATGTCACCTCTAAATGAATTGTAATCATCATCATCATCGGAGCCCTGTCCCAGCTATGTTGGGGTTGGCTACATGAATTATGTTTCTCCATTCCGATCTATCCTGAGCCAAATCTTTAGAGAAGTTACACGCCTTCATAACTATTTTTACTACCTCCATCCCCATCCTTTTCAGCATACCCCTTCACCTTGGTGGGCCATCAACTTGCATAGCTAAGCTTTTACTTACCGGCATCTCAAACAGGTCTCTCTACTCTTCTACCCTATTTATGCCACCTTGAAACTTTGTTGAAAGTACTCATTTCTAATTTTGTCCTTCCTAGTTTTACCACACTTCCACCTCAACATTCTCATCTCTATTACATCCATTTTGTGCATATGTGGCTTCTTGATTGCCCAACATTCTGCTTTGTATGTCATAGCTGGTCTAATCCTTGTCCTATAAATTTTCCCTTTAATCTTGTTGGTATGCACTGATCACAAAGAACTCCATAAGCAAGTCTCCACTTCAACCATCTTGCTTTAATCCTATGTTTGACGCAGTGGCAAGCCAATGTATTGGGCACCTGGGGTGGACGCCCCACGTTGAATATGGAAATCTTACGCCCCAATTACCCAAACCTACCATTATGATTGTTGTTCTCCAAGTGTGCCTTACAAGCTATTCTTCTTTAGATTTTTGGCCTAACATCCAAGATTTAGTTGAGCTTGACTAAAGCTTGAGTAAGAAAATGTTTAGGTTGCATTCTCTTCTCCACTGTTGAAAAACTGTGGAAAAAGCCCATGCCCCTAGAAGAATTAAGCCACAACCAAACCCCTCCCCTCCCCATCCCTTCATCCCCTCTAAATGACAAATTAACATCATTGCCATCGTCTGCTCCACTCAAACCAAAATCGTGGGTCCGCCACTGGTTCGACATCTTCATCAATCTTACCATCCTTAGTAATTATTAAGCCAAGGTAACGGAATGAATATCTTTGTGGTGTCTCCTGGGCTTCAATTATCACGGTAGTTTCAGCACTTTGTGTATGCCCACTGAAGTTGCAATCCATATATTCTATCCTTGTACAGCTTATTTTAAAGCCTTTGGATTCTAAAGCCTCCCACCATTTCTCAAGTTTTGCATTCACACCATCTCTTGATTCATCCACCATAACCATATCATCTATAAAACACAGACACCAAGGTGCCTCCTCTTGAATATGAGCAATTAATTCATCCATAATCAGAGCAAAGAGATAAGGGCTTACGGCTGACACTTAATGCAAACATATGGTTATTGGGAACTCATCCGTCTCTCCATAGGCAGTTCTCACACTCATACATGTCTGCTGTAATTTCAATATCCTTGGAACATTCTTTTTTATTTAAAACCTGCCAAATTAAATCTCTAGGTACACTATCATAAGCTTTTTCTGGGTTAAGGACAATATGCAGATCTTTCCTCTTCGCTCGATATTTTTTCATTTATTGCCTAAGTGAGAAGAAAGGTTCCATAGTTAACCTCCCTAGCATGAACATAAATTGATTTTTAGATATCTTGGTATTTTGTTCAATCCTTTGCCCCATTACTCTTTATCATAACTTCATAGTATGACTCATAAGTTTAATCCCACGATAGTTGAGATAGTTTTGTATATCTCATTTTCTTATAACGGTAAATTCTATTGTTCCAATTAGGAGAAGAACTAAGAACCACACCCAAAAAAAATAAAAAAAAATAGCTAAACATCAAAAAGACTAGAAGTACAAAAACATCCTTTTGCAAGAGCATTGGCCATGATATTAGCCTCTCGTAAAATATGATGGAATGAAGCACCCAAACATCTAGAGATATCCTTCACCTCCTCCACCCAATCCAACAATCTCCAAGGAATAGAAGCTTCCCCAGAACCCCATTGAATAGCGGAATAGGAATCCCCGTCAATTATAACATCGAGGCTTTCCAAAGATAACTCACAAAAACCAATAAGAAGAGTATAAACTTCAGCTTCATTAGCACTCAAAGAGTCCACAAGCCTCGAGAAGTTCCTATTATTATGGCTTTGTAAATTGTTGGACTCAATTAATGGAGCTAGTGTATTCCACCGTGCCAGATGAAGGTATACCTGCTCTACAAGAATTCTATCAGGATAGTCGACGGGATTGGTTTCTTATGAAAATGTGAAAAGAATTTGATGAAACCTTTGCACCGGTTGAAAAAGTAAATGACTACGATCCGTATTCTCTTAGCACTGGGTGCTTCCTAATCATGTCCTCTCTTCCAGGTGGATGTTAAAAATGCTTGCTTGCATGGGGATCTCAAGGAAGAAGTCTACATGTGTCTGCCACTTGGATTAAATCCATCATCCAAGAATACAGGTTCTATAAATGAGGGTAGGGTTAGGGCCTAGGTAATGTAGGCCCTCCAAGCGCTTTGTCCTGCCTTTGTCCCAGCCCACATATGTTGAAGGCAAGGTAAGGAAAACCTTGGCCATGTGGGGCCCTCTGACGGCCCTAGTTTACCAATAGAATAGTTGGAAAATAAGTTTGGGGCCCAATCATAGGACTCAGAAGAAGATCTTCGTGAAAAAGAAAGCTTGAAAAAATGCATATTCAAGTCTCCCCTGAACGGAGGAAGATCCTCACATGAATAACAATTTGATGATGTAAATGTATTCCAATTTAACCTAAATCTATGATATTTCCACTTTGAATAAAATCCTGAAGTCTCAGGACATTGTAAATAGATTCCCTACCATTTTGCTTTTAGGATTCGATAAAAATCCAATTAAAAAGCACTGGGCATTGATTTGAAGTTTTCATAACATGAAAAGTCCGATGGATGACTTACTGTTGGCAACTGGTGGATTTCTGGAGAATCAACACGACGATCTCCATGTATTCCTGCTGTTTTGTCATAGAAGCTATGCTCAGCTAAGGAATGCTTGACCCATGTTTCTACGAGTTATGTGCAGTCAAGCATTATCGTCTAAAAGAGATTATTGCCTGCTTTTGTGTTCTGCATATTTAAAATCCAAGATTGCATAAAAATTGACAAGTTATTTGTGTGAGACATTGCAAATAGAGATATTTTTAGATAACTGAAAATAGAAGAATGTTAAATTTAATTAATTCAAGAGAACTAGTAAAAAAATTCTATGAACTTATAAATCACTTTCTAGCATTATTGTTAGTTATTAGAGGGCCTAAATTACTAGTAGTAGATTTATTCATTGATGAACTTCTTGGTTTGAGATTACTCAATCTAATGTTTTATGGTTGTATGCTCATGCTCTTATGGCGTACAGGATATTTGGCATGTGCAAGATGTTCTGCTAGTGGGGTGGTTTTGAGCATTGAACCGATTTCAGTTTCAGGCGATTCTGATCGTCCTCTTCATGCACCCACAACTCAAAGGTGTCTAAACTGCTCAGGGGCTGGGAAGGTAGGATTTTTTAAAACAATATATTGATATTTATATTTATATATATGTATATGTATATGTATATGTATGTATTATAAACACCTATGCAGGCTGATGTCCCATCTAGGGGAAGGGTAGGCCAAAGAGGACGTGGATGTAGGTAGTAAAAATATATCTGAAGAAGTGCAACATATTTAAGGATTTGGCTTACGATGGATAGGAATGGAGAAACAGAATTCATGTTGCCGACCCCAACATAGTTGGGACAATGCTTTGATGAAGAAGATGATGATGATATATTGCCTAAGAATATAAGATCCTCTTTAGCATTCCTTTGCTGGAATCCATTTTACTATGAATTCCTAGAAATTCAATTCCTTGAAACCAAATGGTATGCACCAAGCAACCTAGAAATAAGCTACTAGTATGCACACAATTAAAACTCGCAAGCGCACAAGATCACTATCTAGTGCAGTGAATTGTAAGTACGAGGTCGATCCCACGAAGACTTGTGATAAAACAATGTCAAAAGCAACTAAAAATCAGAATATTAAAAGAAACAATTGAATGATGAAAGGTTGAATTAAACTACTAAAAATAATAAATTAAACTATCAAAAGCTCAATGGAAATTAATCTAAAACACACAACTAATATTAGAATTGAAAACAATGAGAATGAACGAACTAGGGTTTCATCTACTCCCCTAACCAATCTTATGCATGTCCCTTATTAACTTTTAATAAAAAATCAGATTTTATTAGTGATATCTATCAACCTAGACCATGGCATATGTGTCTAGATTACTATTCCCCTAAACCCAATTCATGAGTGGCATACTCCATGAATTATTCATCATGATGATAAAACTAAGCATGGCATATACTTAGATTATTCATGGTTCTAAACCCTAGATGCTTGACATCAAGATCAATCAAAATTAAGTTAGCTACTCTTAAAATTAATTGAACATGGCATGGTTGGCATGGCATATACACAACTCATCAATTAATAACATGGTTTAGAATCTCAACTAATAAAACTGAAATCTGAATTAAAAGAAGCCAAAAGAAACTACATTGAAACCCTAGCCCTAAAAAATCAGCTACTCATATCTGGAATTGAAAACAAAATAGAAAATAGAGCCATAAGAAGAACTCTAAATATTGAAGAAGAAGAAGAATTCTGCCAGCAGCTTTTTCCCCTTTTCCTCGCTCCGAAAGCTCTCCAAAAGATGCTCCAAAGGTGCTCCCAATAGTGCTGTACGGCTGCTAGCGTTTGTGGATGATTGTGGATGGTTTGTGTGATGTTTTATGGCTGGTATTATTGATGGACGTGGCTAGGTTTTTTTTTCTATTTATAAGGCTTGCAACAACCCTCTTTTATGAAAAATCTCCTCCTTTTTAGGCTTCTCTCCTTGTATGATTAGATCTCCATCTTTCTTTATAAGTATGCTTCCTAATTTGATTAGAATAGGAGTCTTCTTTTCTTAATTAGCAACACTTTCTAATTCTGATCTTACTTGTATCTTCTTGACAATTCCTCACATGTGGCCCACCAATCTGAATTTTAATTGCAAGGAATTAAATCTGAACTTTTGACGTAAAAGTGGGTCCTATTTGGTGCGTGCACAATGAATGTGGGACCCCTCTTTTTGGACTTCTATCTAAACTTGAAATCTTCCTTTAACTTTCCTTCTTTTTCTCCTTGTTTTTCTCCATTCTTGAACTCATCTTTTAACTTGAATAGGACTTCCTGAATTCTGAAATTCTACCTTTAGCAATGGATGTGGACCCCCCTTGGGCGTGTGACACACTTTGGAGTTGTCTTCTTTTTCTTCATTAATGATTTAATTCTTCTCTTTTTGCTCCTTTTTACCTTCGCATAAAAATCAATAAAGAATATGTAAAATCAAATAAAATAACTATGACTAGCATAAGATAAATCAAATATTAGGGCTTAGATAATGCATAAAAACAATGGGAAAGATAAATGCATGAGTCTAAGCATGGCATATACTTAGATTATTCATAGTTCTAAACCCTAGATGCTTGACATCAAGATCAATCAAAATTAAGTTAGCTACTCTTAAAATTAATTGAACATGACATGGTTGACATGGCATATACACAACTCATCAATTAATAACATGGTTTAGAATCTCAACTAATAAAACTGAAATCTGAATTAAAAGAAGCCAAAAGAAACTACATAGAACTAGGCTAGGGTTTCAATTACATCCTAGCCCTAAAAAGTCAGCTACTCATATCTGGAATTGAAAACAAAATAGAAAATAGAGCCATAAGAAGAACTCTAAATATTGAAGAAGAAGAAGAATTCTGCCAGCAACTTTTTTCCCTTTTCCTCGCTCCGAAAGCTCTCCAAAAGATGCTCCAAAGGTGCTCCCAATAGTGTTGTACGGCTGCTAGGGTTTGTGGATGATTGTAGCTGATTTGTGGATGGTAGTTGATTTGTGGATGGTTTGTGTGATGTTTTATGGCTGGTATTATTGATGGACGTGGCTAGGTTTTTTTTTATTTTTTTCTATTTATAAGTCTTGCAACAGCCCTCTTTTGTGAAGAATCTCCTCCTCTTTAGGCTTCTCTCCTTGTATGATTAGATCTCCATCTTTCTTTATAAGTATGCTTCCTAATTAGATTAGAATAGGAGTCTTCTTTTCTTAATTAGCAACACACTTGTATCTTCTTGACAATTCCTCACATGTGGCCCACCAATCTGAATTTTAATTGCAAGGAATTAAATATGAACTTTTGACATAAAAGTGGGCCCTATTTGGTGCGTGCACAATGAATGTGGGACCTCTCTTTTTGGACTTCTATCTTAACTTGAAATCTTCCTTTAACTTTCCTTCTTTTTCTCCTTGTTTTTCTCCATTCTTGAACTCCTCTTTTAACTTGAATAGGACTTCCTGAATTCTGAAATTCTACCTTTAGCAATGGATGTGGACCCCCCTTGGGCGTGTGACACACTTTGGAGTTGTCTTCTTTTTCTTCATTAATGATTTAATTCTTCTCTTTTTGCTCCGTTTTACCTTTGCATAAAAAATCAATAAAGAATATGTAAAATCAAATAAAATAACTATGACTAGCATAAGATAAATCAAATATTAGGGCATAGATTGTAAACAATTAAGCACTTATCAACAAACAGGCCCCTAAAGCAAAAGTGGAGTGGCTCAAAGTTTCTTTTTATCTTGGACAAATTAAATATTACATTGTGGAGGAATTTTTTTTCTTCCTGTGAACATTTGAAGAGCTCTGTTTTTATTGCCTCGTGTTGATTTTCTCCTCTTTGGAGGGTAGATTTCCATCATCTTCCATTTCTAACCATTCCTCTCCTTTGTTGGTGCCATATCTTATTATCTAAGTATCTTCTACCTATTTTGATTTTTCTGCATTCTTTACTATATGTTTTGCATCAATTTGCTTTCTAAGAAGACTGGGATTCTCATCCTTAGGATTGGATATATGTCATACACCAACCTATCTCTGCATGCACAAGCCAAATAGTTAAAAGCACTTGCTTGTTACTTTACGCCTTGTTTTTTTAGCTATGACTGTGAATTGACTTGATTCAAGACTCAGATCGAAGCTTCTTGTAGTAGCCATGTACTTCGATCGACTGCTTGCAAGTGTTGTTTCAATTTTTTGAGCTAGCATCTAACATCATTACGTCGACAGACGAAATATTCGTGTGTTAGGTAAACATGTAGTCAAACTGTTACCCGACATAACTTCAATTCTCTTATATTATATTTTATTACATTCCGTATCCATTCGTATTGGCAGCTGCTATTTCCATTTTCTCCACATGATTTTGTAATGCATAGATTTCATACATCAAATCTAAAGCTTCTTTACTTTTCCTGTTATAAATTTCTGGCATGACTAGTGAATTCTGAATTTGTAACAGTTACTTGTATCTTTTATACCAAAAAAAAAAAACAGTTTCTTGTATCTTGTTTTACTTGACGCCTTATCATTTGTAACCTTCACAATCTCCAGGTTATGTGCCCCACTTGCTTATGTACTGGGATGGTTATGGCCAGCGAACATGACCCACGAATAAATCCATTTGACTGAGGACCTGGTCCCTTTCTCAAACAAGAGTGTTGAACTGCTGTAGCAGCAGAGGGGATTTCTGTGGCTTCTGGCCATTTGATTTAATGAATGTATTCTCTCTAATATAGAAATAAGAAATCAAGACCTAAATCGATTTAATCATAATCCAATAGAGTAGATTTTCGATGTCAAAATGTTTTGCAATCATAGAGAGGATGTTACTTTTTGAGGTATGAAGATATATGCACTCATCAGTATTCTATTTAAATGCATTTTACCTTTTAGTTTGCAGACTGTAATTCAGATTACCATTGTTGCTTCATATATTCCTTATTCTGATGGGTCATTTTTTGCTTCCCTAGTGCTTCAAATCAATTGAAAACACAAATCTGTTCTCCTTTTTTCAATTGAGGGCTGCTCAGAATGGCCCTCATTCCTGATCTGTCACGGAGTGCTTGATTGGGTGAGATGATGAAAATATCTTGCAATTATTAATTCAGTGATTCACAGCAGATTATTCCACATATAAAGATTTAGGAGAAAACACCGAAATATTCTCTCCTAAAAAGCAAGGAGCCAAAAGTACTACTCTTAATGAACTGTAAAAGATTGAATTATAAACTATACAATGACAGGGCTGTTGAAAATGCTCCGATTTTTAGTAGGTGCAACTTCTTCTGGGTTTGGTGCAATGCTTTTCTCATAGAGGGAAATTTTGAACCAATTTTAATTTATTTCATGCAAAAGAGGTGGAAGGGGGTCCACGTCCACATGGAAATTGATATCCATGGATCACAGAATCCCAGCATTACTTAAAACAATCCAAAAAGTATTTGTTGGTCACAGGATTTCATTTACATCTTGTGCCCCTAGCATTCCTGTCATATATTTTATTATTCAAAAAATTGTGCATCAATGGATTTACCGATGCCCTGAGCAGAACTTAGACAACTGTCAAGCAATGACATAGCAGCAGCAACAATAAGAAACATAAGAAAAGAAAAAACAAGGAAAGAAAGAAAAAAGAAATTGCACACTTCAATTCTGCACTTGTCCGAGTTCACTTGTTGATTGAATCACTGTAAAAGGTGCACTTAGAAAATCCTTAAACTTTAAGGCCTGAAATCATGGGTTACAATGATATTTGGCCTACCAATTACACACATCTTACCCTATTCATCCTCCTTATTCCTATGGTTGGTTTGCATCCAGGTGGGGTCCATATAAACTGGTTCATGCTTTTAGAAAGCAAATATTTTCTTTTCTTTATTTTTTTTTAATTCCGGTCTCACTCTTGTGAGAAAGTGTTTGCTCAAACGGAGTTCTTGGGTCATTAGTTGTGGGCTATAGTGAGTTCTTCTCGTGTGACCGGGTATAATTCATGGGTGGAAGACAGTTTTGCATCTATGGTAGGGGCCAAATTGAGATATCAGTCCATTCTATCTCTTTTCCAAAGATTTGGGCGTCTTCTTGAGTCTTTTCTCGGGTGTAAGGGAAAGAACTTTCTGATACCACTTGCTAGGGCCTGCTAGGGAAAGGATGAGGTAGCTGTTTTTGTATTAATGATCTTATGAATTGGATGATTACAAGTAGGGATGCACATGGGTACTGGATTATCCGGAGGTTTGGGTTCGGGGCTGGAACTCAATTTAGGTTCTGATCGATAAATGGGACTAGATAAATGGGTCATAGTCCGGGTCCATATAAATTCTTGCCCCTTGGACTGGCCTAATGAGTCTTTAATGTTGAAAATTGTGGCTTAAAATCACTTTGGTTTTGCTATTTTATGTTGATCCCAAAGGTAGTAGACTTTATTCAATGAAATATCATAATTTGAGTGAAGACAAAAAAGAAAAATGGAGAGAAGAAAGTTGGATCGCTTTTTGGAGCTAGATCCCAGTCCTCTAGTCAGACCCATTTTGGAACCATACCCGGGTCCTCTAATTGGAATCGGGTATGAAACCAACAAAACAAGTTCTGACTTGGAGCCAGGTCTAGAATTGGAACCATCATTTATAAACTGTTCCAGGTCTGGGTCTAGTATGGTTCCGGCCCAGAACTGACCCATTTGCATCCCTTAATTACAAGAGAGGCCTCCTTTTTATAGGCACAAATCAAAGGGGGCTGAGTAGAAAGAGTTTGCATGCAATTTAATTTACTGATGCACTTTTTAGTGCAGGAGACTTAAGTATGGGTGGCAAACAAGTCATGTGGTATCAAAGCGGGTCAAGTATCTTCAACCTCGATATAATCCGTTTTTAAATCGGGTCAAGTAACTTCAACCTGTCAACTCGATCTGACCTGCATAACCAGAATTCAATTCAAGTAATTAATTTAATCCAACACAATCTATAGAAGCATGGCCCAAATCGAATTCATTTCCAATATTAAGGCTATATTTAATTAAATCGTAAGTCTTAAAATGCCCAACACAAGGCCATCTCATTTCTTATAAAATAAATTATTCTCAGTGCCAAAATAATAAACTACCAAATTGTTTAAATGGTTTAGGTGGGGATATGCCTGTTGAGGGGGTTGACCTTAATCCAACACATTTAAATTGCAAGTTAGGATCTCTTGCGCCATGACCAACCCGCTGTATATATTTTGCTGGGATGCAGGCTAGGTTTGGTTCGAGTTAGCTGGTCAAGTCAGATTTTGCCACCCCTTCAGGGACCTTGCTCTTTAATGTGGATGGGGGTGGCCAAAAGAAACTGGGTCTGGCGAGCAGCTGTAGGGTGTTCAGTGCTCCAGGTGACATTCTCATTTTCTTTGGCCTATAAAGTTAAAAGATTTTAGTGAAGCGTAGGTGCGTTTCATTAAAGAAGCTTTTTGAACTTTCACCTATTCTTTCGAGGATATCTCATTGTACGGAACAACTCCTCCATTCCATTTGATTGGGCTCCCAAGTTCCAATACATGTTAGTAATTGTAAAACGGCATGAAGATTCTCGTGTTCCATCTTCTTTGCATTTGTCGGGACCTCGACCAGGTTTAGGACAAAGACGATAGGTGCGCACGTGAAACGAGTTACTCTTATCCACGTGTGCGATTTTTCATAAGTTTATGCCGTGGGGACTCTAAGACAATAAATTCAATCAAGTTTGAAAAAGCGTGAAGCAAATCTCACTAAACATACATACAATCATAAGACATAATCTCATAGGGAGAGATGTAATCTGTAGCATTCCCATAGTAGTTTTAAGTTCAAGTTAACATAAAAGTAATTTTTTACAATCCATAACTAAGAGGCCAACAAAGGCCAATACAACCACAATATAAACAAATAGTATGAACCCTCCCAAAAGATGATCCCTAACTCATGAGACCAGACCCCCCCCCCCCCCCCCCCCCCACAATGTCTAGATGACATAGTCGGGTCGCGACTCTCTATCATGTGGCGGCTTAAGCACGTCCTCCACACGCTCCTCCTCAAAGGCATCGATCCTTGCACCTGGGCACCAAGATGAATTGGTCAGATACGATGGTTGGTAGGTGATCAATTTAGATATTGAGCATACATGTCATAAACATAGCTGAATTTGAATGAAAGTAGTATGATTTCATTGAACTATGAAATTAAAAACAAGAACGTAGCTAAAATGACTAACAAGTTAGTGAAAATCCATAGACAAGATATAAGAAAGAATTTTAGTATGAATACTTAATAATATAATGATTGGAAAATCCACATTGAGCTAATCCTTCTCTATCATACAAGATGACAAGAGCAAGCAAGACAAGACAAGACAAGATCCCACGCCACGCAAGGTGGACAGGCCGTGGAACCGGAAGGCACGTACAAGTAATATAACCAATCTGCAGACGATCTAAGTAATTTAAGGACCCCAAACCAACTAATCAGATTGACAGGGTAGTCCAAATTCAAAGGTGTCCACTAAAGTTCATGAATGCACAAGACAAAATACAATTACAAGGCTGATCATGCAAAAGGGAGAAACTACTTGTCAAGACAAGGCAAAATAACATAAGCTATTAACATGTACAAACACGAGAAGTAGTCCCCCCCAAAATTCCTTAATCTGCAAGAGTTTTCATGAAAGCAAGACTCTTTCGGCTCTTAGAATAACTCTTGACAAATTTTTTATTTAAAAATCAAAATAGTCACGAGCCAGTACAATTCTCAATTGACCTTCAATTTACAAACAAGCACGCAAGCAAATGCTAAGACCATATCGTTTGACGTCTTGTGTATTTGAAACCCGAATGTCAGAATTTAGAAAATAAGTTGATGCCACCAAAGTTGGACGACATTCTAAATTTCAAATGCACATTATCAATTTGATAGCTCTCAACATATCCATGGTTTTCATCTACACAAAATTCCACAAAAAGCAACTCATTTCAAAACATTTGGTTAGCTCTCGATCAACAGTCAGCTAGCCACCAGCTGACCGCGGACCTTCTAACAGAAATGTCTTGCTTTCGAGAATTGTAATTGCCAGGGGGTCGATCACCTATCAGTCACTGGCGGCTAGCCGCCAACTGACCCATTATCAAAAAGATGTCGCTCACTGGAAATGTAACTGCCAAGGGTCGATCACCAGTTGGTCACTAGCGGCTAGCAGCAGCCATGGTTTAAAATCTCGGTTTCGCTTGCGATATCGGTCAGACCGAAACCGATATGAGACCGGTATCGATCGCGGTTATCGGTCTGTCGCGATGTGAGAACAATATCCAAAAATTTGCGGTCGTCGCGATTTTTTATTCCAAAAAAATTTCCAAAAATATCCAAAAAATCCAGAATATTAGAAAATGCTGGAAAACAATATTTTTTTTCCCAATAGTAACAACAATAAATCAAAATATTGGTCACCTTAAGTTATGAGTCATGTTTGTATCGTAGTTCGTTGTCTTCTTCAATATTTCATATAATAGATCTATCATTTATGCATTATTAATAAGCCATTAGTATTTAGTATTTACTATTTAGTATCATAAATATTCCAACAATTATTTTTAAAAAAATTAGAAGATCTAAAAAAAATATTTTTCTACACCCAAAATCATATATCTGAGTAGATCTAGAATAAAAGTGTGTAGATTTAACTTCTAAGTGAATAACACAACACATGTGACAAACTCAATGATCTTTACATTCATTTCTGTGCTTTATATAAAATAAATAACACATAATAGTAAAATAAAGGGAGTTGAGTTGATTTTCTCTTACCAAATAAAATGTTTTCTTCAAGAAATAGTGATGGAGATGAGCTATGGAGTAGGAGAGGAGAGGAGAGGAGAAGAAGATGGGAAAAAAAGTAGGAAAACTAGGGTTTTTGTCAACCATAAAACATCTCGAAATATCGGCCGAGATATCGGTAATGCTGATATTATGTTCATCTCGGCAGAGATGGACCGAGATTTTTGTGATATTTTTCCAATCGATACTGATACCGATTTATCGGCCAAATATTGGTCCAATATGGGTTGATATTGGTTCATATTAGCCGATATGAACCGGTATATCGGCCGATTTTTTAAACCATGGCAGCAGCTGATTGCCCTCTACGGGAAATTTGTTTTTCAATTTTGTTTTAAGTCATTGCTTCTCCCTTTTCAAATCCTTTCTTCCCTTGACATTCCCTTGAACTCTCAGAGCCTACATGCTCTATAAAAATTTCCTCCTTCACTAATAGCAACACCAAGTCCTCCATTCTCCAAAACACAACCATTCCCATAAAACCTCGATTTCCAAATCAAGATCATGTAATAATTGAGAGTTTTGTTGCTAAGGAAGAAACCTCATAGAAGTAAAAACAATAACATAACATGCATGTATGAAATAGATGCTAGTCACCACAATTAGCTAACAATAAACATAAGCTGAACATGTAATTCCTATAAAACATACTTTTGAATCTAGAATCCCTAAAATAATAGCATGCATAAGGAAAAACTAAATTAATCACTTGCCTTTGCCCAAAACAAGACCATTCACTCCCAAGAATCCCTCTCAAACAGTTGGGAACCAATCTACAAAACCCCAAGAGAATTCCTCAAAATCACCCAAAATCTGGAAAACAAAGAACCATTACAAAAGAGGCTCTACATGTAAGAATTTGGGAGTCTAAGGGACCTAACAAAACCATAAATGGAGGCTGAGATTCATCTCTTACCTATAGCTTCCCTAAACAAGAAGAAATAGTTAGGTGCATTGCAGAATCTTTGTACAATTGGTATCCAACGCTTGGAGGAAGGATAAGACAATGGTAAACTGAGATTTTCATTCCAAGTCTAAATGGGTAGGCATGCAAGGTGAAACCTGAGGAAGAAGGTGAGTTTCTCAGAGCTCTAGTGTTTTTTTGTAGCTGGAAATGGAATTTGAACGAGAGAGAAGGAGCTGGTTTAAGTATAAATGGTTTGTGGGTTCCAACAGGTCTAATACTTCAAGTGACAGGAAACCCCTCCTGGGGGCCCCGTATGTGATCGACGAAAAGGAAGAAATGTTCCTAAAAAAATATAGTTTCCGAAAGTATATATTTCACATGGTTTGGAGACTTTGAAAATCATGCATAGATTTGAGTATTAAAAGACTGTTTATCCCTTGTTGCTAAAAACCGGGTTTCTAGGTTTTGGACATGGATGGAATGAACACGAAAGTTGTGGGTGATGACAAAACCTCTCAAAAGGAATAAAAATTAGAGTTTTTCGAAATCAAGAATCATTTCCCCACACTTACACGTGTAGCCCAAGGCACCCTTGAGCATGTCAAATGGAATCTCGACGCTCTCAAAATCCCCTAAAGCTATAGCCAAGGCTAAATAAATCCACATTCTAATTCACACGACCTCTAATCTCACTTAAAATACTAATCGCCAACTTAATTAATACTAATCGTGAGAATTTTGGGTCAGGATCTTACCGCATTCATTACATGCTAAAAGAAGCTTAACAAGGTTGTTGACTCTTCAGCTCAGAAAGAAAATCTTTTTAGAGTCGAGTGCAAGACCTATTTGTTCTTTTGTACTAACCTTTATTTTGGGATCCATTTGTTTGCATGTAATTGAACTCCTAGGAAATCTAACAAATATATTTCCAAAATTTGTTTAAAAAAAGATAAACAAATGTGAATATCCATAAATGGTCATGAAACAATCTCCTTTAACAAAAAATGAATCAAGAAAAGATGGTAAATGAATACCCAACCATCAATGTAGCCTCTTTTTTTTTTTTTTTTTTTTTTTAAGTTTTAGAAATGTTGACAACCTGTCTATATTTTACCTTATCCTTTGAGACCCTCACTTTTATAGGTATTGAATTACTAGGGTGATGGCTATGTATTGATTTCTCACATTTCCTTTAATGAGAGGTAATTTGATGGTCATTTTTGGATATTCACCTATAATTATTCTTTTAAACCACTTACAAAAATCCAGACAGGCGACTAGCCGCTTGTTTCCATGGTTAATTGGGATCCACCAAGATTAATAGAGGTAGGAGGTGAAGGATATAAGGTGGAGATGTAAACTCAACCCTCGGTCCGACTTCCCTAGAAATTGAGTTATAATTATTTCCATCTCTCCTAGATTCATTTTCCATCAAAGGAGATATAATTTATGATTATTCTTAGAAATTCACTTTTGTTTCTTCAATTTTAAACACTTTTAGAAATATAATACTACAGTTCCCATGTATTCAATCACACAAAAAAAATATGAGTCCGAATCCCCTATTTCATAGAAATAGGGAAATACCGTTTCATCTAACCTACATTCTCCAAATGGTGTAAAATCTTGTTTACCCTTTCAATTGCTTTTCTGGAATGGAAAAAAAAAATCGGAAGAGATTTTATAAAGTTGGCGAATGTGAATTGGATGAAACAGTATCTCCCTATTTTGAGGATCTAAATTCAACAAACATAGAGTGTAAAAGTTATGCTTTAAAAGTCTTTACTAGTCAAATCCTATTTGCCAACCCTTTGATATTTTTCAGTCTTCTAAAGTTGCTTCATTGATGTTCCATATTCTGCTATTCTTTTCCTTCCAAGTGAACCAAATACCACAAAAGATACTAATCAAGGTATACAGATTTCCATACATGCAAAGGATGGATTTCTGCGCCACAACTTGGAGGCCAAGTTTAAGATGCCAGGTTGTGACCGCAGTGGAAGCACAGATCTAGGAAGCTATGGCTGCTACAAACACAAATTCAGGCTGGATGATGTAGAGATCAGTGACTGGATTGGATCTAGTGAAGAGGAGAGGAAAGTAGAGTTTCCTCCTCCGCTGAATGGAATGAACAAGAACTCATCTCTCTGCCCCTCGTTAAGGATGTTTCTTTAACAAGGATTGATCTTAATCCAAATCAAGAGAGAGATAGATATTCAAATGGGATTTTCTTATCCTTATCATCTCACTAAGATTTAGCATACTTGAGTTGGCAATGTGCTAAGCAATTGTAACGAGTTTTCTTACATGTGATGGGTTCATTTTCCGTTAAAGGGGAGACACTTTGATGTCACGTTTAAACATTCACATTTTTTTTAAAGAAAATTAGAGAAATAAAAATCTTGCAATCATATGTATCAATTACATGAGCCCTTAATATGTTAATTATCAGGGTTGGTAAAAGAAACTTGCCACCCCAAGCAAGACTTCCCAATATATACTAGGTACCCTACCATCCTCTTATAGGAGGGATCTTAATGCAGAAAAGAAATGTTAAAAGGGAATGTCCGTGTGTGATGTCTCAGTTTGAGAGGCAGTGAGGAGTATGAGATAAAGTTTTATATATAATTAAAAAAGAAAACGTTAATATCATCACGGACAGTTTGGCCGAGTGGTCAAAGGCGTCAGATTTACGATCTGGTCCGAGAAGGGCGTGGGTTAAAATCCCACAGCTCCACAGCTGTCATGTTTATTAGTATGTGAAGATATATTTTGCAATTCTTCCCTGTCAATTTTTTTTTTCTTTGCAATTCTATTTTTCTTCCTGGTCAAATATTTTCATTATAATAAAAAGATTTGTTTTTCTACAGCTTTTGTCAGAAGGATATTTGAGGTCTTTTCTAAACTCATCCATATGTCACATTATGTCTCCTTTTTGTAAAATGATTTTCACTTTTACAAATCTTGTAAAAGCACATATGAGTATCTTCGTTTGTTGGATATGTCATTTAATTTCTTTTTCCTGCTTGCATTTGCTTTGTTTTGCCTTTTTCTTTCTGCATTTTCTTTTTCTAAGATAAAGATGTTTTTCACAATTCTTTTAAAAGTGTATTTCCCATAATTTATGTGAAAAAAATATTAGGGTTTCTAATTTTTGTGATATGTCATGATTTTAGTATGTGAAGATATTTTTTTCAATTCTTCCCTGTCGGTTTTTTCTCTCTCTCTTTTTTTTTCTTTTGCAATTCTCTTTTCTTTGTTTGGTTAAATATCTTACATTGCAAAATGATTTTCTTTTACAAATCTTGTAAAAAGCATATATGGGTATCTTCGTTTGTTGGATATAGCATTTAATTTCTTTTCCTGCTTGCATTTATTTTGTTTGCTTTTTTTTTTCTGCATTTTCTTTTTCTAAAATAAAGATACTTTTCACAATTCTTTTAAAAGTGTATTTCCCAGAATTTATGTGAAAAACATATTAGGGTTTCTAATTTTTGGGATATGTCATGTTTTTAGTATGTGAAGATATTTTTTTCAATTCTTCCATGTCGATTTTTTCTCTCTCTTTTTTTTCCTTTGCAATTCTCTTTTCTTTTTTCATGTTAAATATTTTACATGATTTTAAAAAGATATTTTCTTGTACAGATTTTGTGAGAAGGATGTTTTAGGGGTTTTTTTTTTAACTCATCCGTATGTCACATTATGTCTCCTTTTTGTAAAATGATTTTTTCTTTTACAAATCTTGTAAATGCATATATGGGTATCTTCTTTTGTGGGATGTCATTTAATTTCTTTTTCCTGCTTGTATTTGTTTTGTTTTATTCTTTTCTTACTTCATTTTCTTTTTCTTAGATAACGATATTTTTCAAAATTCCTTTAAAAGTGTATTTCCAAGAATTTATGTGAAAAATATATTAGGGTTTCTAATTTTTGAGATATGTCATTTTCTTTTCTAAAACGGAGTTTTCTCTTAAAAAAATGTTTAAATGCATATTTGGGCTATTTTTTAGGTCCTCGAAAAACTTTATTTCTTTTTCTTGATGAAAAGGTTTTCACAATTCTTGTGAAAGGATTAAGTTTTTTCAAAGTCTGTGAAAAGCATTTTCGGATGTTTTTAGATTTTAGGATATGTTTTTCCACAATACCTTCTTGTCGTTACCTTTTCTTTTCTTTTTTTCAAGAAAATTTCTATTTTTCCAAGTGGGAATATTTTTGTAACTTCATAATAAGAGTATTTCTCAAAATCTTTGTAAAAAGTATATTTGGGCTTTTCTTAGTATTTAGGATATGTCATTTATGTTTGTTTTTATAGAGTGATTTTTTCTTTTCACAAATTTTGTGAAGCATATTTGGATTTGTTTTTGGTTTTTAGATGTCATTTATGATTTAATGCAGTCTTTTTCTCTAGGTGAAAGTAGTTTTCATATTTTTGTGAAAAGAATTTTTTTTTTTGGTGAAAAGCACATTTTGGTCTTTTTAGGTTTTGTAATTCTATCTTTACAATTTCTTTTTCTACATGATTTTTTTTTTAGATTTTGACAAAGACTCTTATACTTTTGCAAAGCCCAAAAAGAAACCCCTATATTTTTATGTTTTAACTAAAAGCTCCCTTCACTGTAAGAGTTGCTCAGTTGGTTGACGACCCTGCGTGTCACCTCGTTACCTAGGGATCTATCCCAAGGTATGCCACTATTCCCACGTGTGTGGGCTTCTCTTCCCATTTTGTTGGCTTTCTTAGGTCTCAACCCCTTAAGGTGCAGTTAAAGAAAAAAAAAAAAAAGACCTTCCTTCACCAGCAATTGAACTTAGAAAAAGTAACCATTACTGTTTTCACTCTCCTCCTTTCTAGTTTTGACCAATTTACCTATTTCTTGATGAAAAGTTAACTTTGCCTCTGGCTTGTAATTTCCACAGTTTAAAAATGCACAAGACAAAAGATTGTAAAAGATATACAAAGCCCTCCTCTCCCTCATCAATATATTTGCTCTGAACAATAAGTCTATAGCGCAAAACTCTAGTCAACAATATCGAGCCGAATATATATTTCTCCAAAATGCCCTACTTTAAAAACACCCATTTTTTCGCTTCTCCTTTTTTTCTCAAGGGGCCACCTTGAGTCATTCTACTATTTTCACACACACAACCCCGCCCCCAATGAATAGTCACGAGTCCAAATTTAACACTCATCCTACTTTCTCTCATCATTGGATTGAAATCATAATAAAAATATCCCTCAAAACCATTAAATTTTAGGGCTATGGATATCAAATTAGATCCGCGTGTGTGAGGATATCAATTTCCCATAAAATCAGGATTATTTTCATGGAAGCTTACGTATCGCGCTCAACCGCTTATTTCAAAGCTATCGTAATGTAGTCCATCATCAAGCTACTACAAAACATGAATGAGAATAATACAAAGCCGACAACAACATGATATTTTATTTTCCAAATATGTTCAAGTTACAAATTATAAAGGTACATTAATTACTAACCCAAAAGAAAAGGCTAACAAAAGCCACACAAATACAATAAATTAAGTACAATTACTAACCCTAGAATATGACGTAATTTCGGTGCCAAGCTCTACCTAATTGACATCATCGACACTACAAACCTGTAATACCTATGGCTCCAAAGCCAACTTCTTGCACTCTGGCTCAAAGCAAGGGTCTTGTTACCTAGAGCACCAAAAGTAGTATATCAGACACGACAACCTGGCAAGTGATTAATCATAAAATATAATATGCTTGCAGCAAAATAGAATATAAACAGGCTGATACATAACAGAATATGAAGGATAGTACAACTAGGCAAGTCATGCAAAAATAAATATTGAAAAGCATGTAAAAGGATCAGGGTACATGTGCATGTATACTATCCAACCTAAGTAAGCCATATGGCAGTCCACATAAGTTATTTCCCCATCACGATTGTGTGCGGCATGACCGTGACAGAGCAAATTACAAAAAAAAAAAAAATACAAATAAGGCACACTGTTGGCTGCGTGCGGCATTGCCGAAGTGATGGCTAATTCACGGTTGCGCGTGGCATGACGTCTGGAGAGCCAACAGGAAACGAATTGCAGCAACAAAACAAGTCACAGTACAAAACCCTGACTTGGGTTAGCCTAACCAAGTGAGGGTCGAAGACCAGTGAAGCCGACATAAGAATCGAAGATAAACAAACTAATTAGGAGAATGTGGAACTCCGAGCAATTTCTCTATTTGGGAATTATACAATTTATGTTAGTTTGTATGGTCTCAACCCATCAGATGATGTAATAAATTGATTTATTTCCTTATTTATCAATATAATCATACTTTCCTTTCATGAGATGAATGGTGTTTTATTACTTTATGCACATAACCAATACATATGACATGTTGGTTCATGAGATGAACCGGGTCCCATTAGTATATTAGATGTGATATGTGTGTATGGATGAGATCTACATACGAAAGACATGTATCACAAATCTTATACTTAAATATCTTCACAACCAGTGATGAGACTAGGCATCTCATCTGATAAGGTTGTAGTATTTTGATCACTATGAGATAGTGTGATTTGTCTCGATCATCAGAATGTAAGATTTTGAATCATGGTACTGGTACATTGGATGTACTGAAGGACCATGAGAAGCACCTTATGAAACATTGTCTTAAAGTTAAGGTCTGCTCTCATAATTCCCTAGCAATAGGCTCTCAATCCTGAGACATTGATGAACTCAAGTTTCTGTCTATTCATTTGCTTTGAGTCACCAATGAGTGAGGCCAGCTGTAGGTCAATATCTCGATGTCTTTGGTAAGTGATAGTAGGATCGTGAGAACATTCAATGGTCAAGATGAAATCTATCTCTATTATCCCCTTGTGCTAATTAATGGATTTATCATTAGTAAGTGCGCACCCATCTCGATTAAGAGTTAATTGAATGGTACTGATGATCACTATGATTAATTGGGTCTCAAGGATAATAAGATATGGATCCAATTTGGTGGACATGACCAATTGATATATGGATATTGATAGAGGAGCCTATTTGTGGTCGTAGGGAAGTTTGAGGTCTTCTTTGTAATTTATTCCTAAGACTGGAGTGCAATTGCATTTATATAGTGGAGTTATTTGCAATTAACTGTGGGCCTGGAATGCACATGAGATGTGGGGTCGCGGTGTCCCAGTATGTCAAGGCCCCGAACCGAAACCTCGGGGGCGGGAATGGGATTAAGCATAAATATATTTTTCTCCCAAGATCCGCGTGTGTGAAGACAACACATACCAACACATTCTGAATATTTTGCGGAAGCTTTCGTGGCATTGCGACCCGGAGCCCGTGGCCATCGGATTCCGCTTCGCACTTAACCTTTAGCACATAGCTATTATATCAAGAATCATATCAGACTGGAGTAACAATCACAATAAATTACAGAGCTGACAGTAACAGGATATTACATTCCCAAATATGTTCAAGTTACAATTATCAATGTACATTAATTAAGAATCCCAAGAAAAGGCTAATAAAAGTCATACAACAATAAGCTATAATCACTACCCCAAATATGACGTAGCTCCGATGTCAAGCTCAATGTCTACATGACATAGCCGACAAAACAACCTGCAAAACATGGCTCCACAGCCAACCCAAGCACTCATCTCGGGACGAAGAAATCTGAACCTGAGTACCAAAAGTAGTGGGTCAGACACGACGGTCTGGCAGGTGGATGAAAAGATCATAAATATACTGAAGAATAAAACATATGATAAATCATGCTATTCGATCAAATGCTGCATATAATTAAACGGGTGCAAAATCGTGGATCTCGGGCAAAACATGTATTCGATTCAAGCATGGGTAAAACATGAATATCTAATAAAACATGTGTTCATTTACATCATCTATAATCATAGATATTTGACAATCGGGTGTTCGTCTAAAACATGTATAAATATAGTGGTTTGACAAAACAAACGTTCATTTGAGACTTAGGTAAAAACATAAGTATACAACAAACCAGGTATTCATAGCAGTCTGGCAAAACCAAGGTCCATTTGAAACATATGTGAAAAGACGGATATTTAACAAACCGGGTGTTCATTTAAAACCGACGTAACCAAAGAAATCTGACAAAACTAGTGTTCATTTAAACATATTTCAAGGCATGGATATTAAATAACTCAGGTAATCATTTAAAACAGGTATAAACATAGGAATTTGACAAAACACGTGTCATTTAAAATATAGTACGGATATTTAACAATTCGGGTATTCATTTAAAACATATGTAATTATGTAAATCTAGCAAATCATGGATCGTTTGAAACAGATGTAAAAGCATGGGTATCCACCCAACCGGCATTCATTTAAAACATGTGCGTGTACAAAGAACAGAAAACAATATAATAATAACTGAATTTACATTGGAGAATATGAACACTTGTTTAAATAACAACCTTCATAAAGGAAACGAATCATTTATCAGAAAGCAAGTAAGCAATATAAAACGTGTCGGGTATCCAAGGAATCGGGAACTGGCAAGATGGCAATCACAAGAAGCTAAGTCCTCTATCACTGAAGTGACAAGAGTATAACGGGACGTTGGTCTCAGTCACACAAGGTGAGGAGACTCAACGCAAATCATATATACAATATAAATATACGGGAACGGGACCACGGTAGCGAACCGGGTATCGGGATGGGACCACGGCAATAATCGGGTATCGGGATCCAAACTGCAGCTGGCGGGACGGGAGGGGGATCTCCAAGTCGGTGGATCAAACCGACAAGGTTATCCAAGCTTAGTGATGCCGACTCATAGGTCAAATAACAAATCGGGACATATGCAAGTAAATCAAGTACAATAAATAAAAGGGTAAAACGGGGGTGCTCAAGGGCACACTGTCATTTCATGTCGGGCAATACATTTCGGGACAATTAACTGTTACTAGTGTCACTTCAATGCTTTCGGGAAAACAAGTCATGTGATGTAAATCTTGGAAATGAGGTGAAACAATGAACTATTACAATTTCGGGTAAAAATACCGGTTTCAAGATTTATTTAAGTGAATAGGGGTCCCGTATGTCGATTATAATAATTACTTGGTACTCCTTGAGTTTGAAGGCATTCCGGGCTCCTTATGCACTTTTACTATTTTTAAAACTTAAAATGAGCTTATGGTTAGGACTAGGTGTTACCATAGAAGATCGAGACTATAACGGTCCATCCTAGGCATGACGTTAATCCGGAAACATCGAGCCACCTATTCAGTCATCGAAAGGAGTAGGATTCGCGATAACCAAAGAAATAGGCTTTATGTATAGGTATAAGAAAGATATCGCGTCGTTCCGTACCGTTCAAGAATGAAATGGATTAACTTTGATGCATCTGAACCAACCGTGAAGGGCGTCGGCTCAAGACGCCCTCACATATGGTCAAATGAGTCCAAGAAGGGTAGCCAAGGTCCCACCTAGAACCAAGAATCAGTGCCTAGATCATCACCATTCTTTTCTTTTAGTTCCCTAGTCTTGAAGGCCTTAGATTAGGGCATAATTAGTCTTAACACTAAGGTATATACCCCTAGGACTCATAGAAAGCACAATTGTTTAAAAAAAAAAAACAATATCAAATTTCACTGGGACCGAAGGTCCGATCGATCGGCCTGAAAAGCCTTACAGTTAACAACAGTCCGATCGATCGGCCTGTATGTCCGATCGATCGGACCTGGGCGTATAGCAGGTCCGGGAAAACTTGATTTTTCTCCTCTTTTCCTTTCCTTCCAACACTTAAACCACTAACATTTTTCTTCCACAATAACTTAAAAACCCTCATCAAAACTCCATTAAAAATTAAATCTAAACACCTCTTTCTTCCCATTTAACACCAAACAAAGGGAAGAATCTCCATTATATATACAAAGGTCCATTTGAGCCATAATCAAGAGGTAAATAAAAACTATTGATTCACATTTCCTTAACAAAAGATGATTTAGCACAACTCTTCAAATGAGCATCTTACTTCAAATCAATGCAAGCTAGTAAACATAAACATGAATGGAAAACCAACCCCATTCATTATAAAACCACATGAGCAAACCTTGACCAAATGAAATGCATACATTTCCAAGAGATTTAACAAAAGAGAAACAGTCATTAATATGCATTTTCGAAATCAATATACAAGTGGCAAGAAACATATGTGACAACATATATCCAATGATCAAGAACAAGTAATAAAACTTAGGATTTTCTCATAAAACTTGATAACATTCAAACCATCCATTCATCCACTTGCCTTGGGTTCCAATCTAGCAAACCAAGCCTCTAATCACCTCTCAAGCTCAAGATCAACAATCTCTACAAAAACCCCAAAACAAACCCTAAAATGGGTCAAACAATGAAAGACAAGGAATGGGCTCAAACCAAGCTAGGAAATAGAACCTAAGGGAAAGCCATTGCACAATAAAGGAAAATGGGAAGGAGTCCTTACCTCTAGAGTCATGAATCAACAAGGAGAAGCTTGCAATAGGGGCTGCCCACCTTGGTTTCCCACGAAAATGGTGTCAAACAAGAGAGGAGATGAAGGAGAAGAAGTTGCCGGAGTTCCCTCGTCGGATTGGTGGCTTGGAGGCTCCATTAGAGAAAGAGAAATGGAAGAAATGAATAAGGGCTGCTGGCACTGTAGCTGGGAAGTTTCAGTCAATGGAATGGAGAAAATGAGGGAGAAAAAGAGAGTGGAGTCATCTTATAATGGGTGGGTATGGGCCCCACCACACTTAAAACTTGCCAAGGGTAGAACATCTATTTGTGGGCCTCGGATGCGATCGACGAAGAAGAGAAAAATGTTTCTCATAAAATCTAGTTTCCAAAAAGTATAATTTTAGCATGGTTCTGAGATCTCGAAATTTGGGTCCAGATTCAATGTGAAAAGACCGATTTTGCCCTCCGGGCTGGAAAAACTGATTTTCGGAGCTTCGAATGGGTACGGAGTGAACACAAAAGTTGTAGAGAATAACAAAATAAGTCAAATGAGGCTAAAACAAGAATTATCGGGAATTTCGAATAACCTCCCAATCACGCGCAAAGTCACTAAAAGAACCCCCAAAGGGTCCCACTAATCACAAAGGCCCTCAAAATTCCCCAAAACTAGAGAAAAACCATTCTAGCTGACAAACTCAACCCAACAAATACTATCCCACTAAAAGAAACTAATCTACAAATAAAACAACACTAATCCAAGAGATTAGGGGTCGGGTTCTCACACAGTAGGAGCCAGCTTTCTATGGAATCCCTAGTGGTCTCCATACTAGCCCGCATTATTAGATAGTTACTAATTCTACATGAACTCAAAAAGGAAGTTATTAGAAAGTTACTATTTCTATTTGAAGTGAGACTTCTAATAGTGGTAATAGTAAGTTACTAATTATTGTGGAAGTGAGACTTCTATTTTCAATTAGAAAAGAAGAGGTTACAAAGCTATAACAGGGGAGCAAAGGGCCTAGACGTCTAACACCTTGGAATTCACGCCCAGCCCCTCTAGTGCAAGAGTTGCACATCCCCCTTTCTCCTCTCTTTGTTCTAGTTCGCTTCCGGTTTTCCTTTGAAGTTCTAGTTGATTTTCTTTAGGAGATCCCACCCATCTCTTTTATAGAAGAGATCTGATATGAGACATAGTGTGGAAGGCTAAGAGGTCATGGAGATCCTAAATTTGCTACAAAGAAAGAGTTTCTTCATCTAGTAAGTCTTCTTCTCCATTAGAGCACAACCGAGCTCCAAAGGTATAATCTAATTCCTTGTATGCTGTAGATTTTGTGGTTGCTTGATTGTTGCTGGTTTCTATCTTCTAGATATAGTTTATTGTTATACATGGTTGATGAGATCGAGGGATTGGATCCTGGATGTGGTTTATGACCTTATGGATACTTGATCCCTGAGTCAAGTGGGTCAAAAAGTTTTGAAAACCTATCCACGAGGCTCACCTACTTCCAACAATTGGTATCAGAGTCATGCTTCATCTCTAATCATGTTAGATCAGTTATCTAGATCTAATCTTTGCATGAGATGTGAAAAGGATAGACCTAGGGCAGTGTAAGGATCAATTTTGATTGGGTTTGTTTACTTTTTGCAGTATATTCATGTTTGGAATGTCATAAAAATGTTTAATTATGATGGAAGGATGGTAGGAAGCCATTAGAAGGTATTTGGGATCATTAGGAATCGTTTGGGATAAGCGGGAAGCCAATTTAGAAAAACCCAAATTTTTGGGTTCGTTAGTTCGGCCAGCCGAACTAGTCCATTCGGCTTGCCGAAGACCACTTCGGCCAGCCGAACAAGTTCATTCGGCTTGCCGAACCCAGGTAAAAAGGTTCTGGTTTTTTATCCGAACTTTTCATTTGTCATCCTGTCTTTCCATTATGACTTGGCAACCTGGTTTTGTGAGATGTTTGGTTGTATGTGAAACTAACCTTGCAGGTCACTATGTGTAAGACCCCAACCCGAGTGACCGTGATTAACACTAATTAAGTTGTGCATTAGTTCTAAGCAAGATTAGTGGATTTTGGTTAAGTTGAGATTAGAATAACTTTTCTATAACTTTGGGGAGTTTTGAGTGCCTTTTTGATTTAGTGGGACCCTTTGGGGTTCTTTTAGTGACTTTGCGTGTACAAGGGGGGATATCCTATTAGAGATTTCAATAATTCATGTTCCAACCCCGTTTGACTCATTTTGTTAATCCCTACAACTTTCGTGTTGATCCCGTCCTCGTTTAAAACCCCGAAACTCGACTTTCCCAACATCAAGGGTAAAACAGTCTTTTTACACCAAGTTTGGACACAAAATTCGATGTCCCCAAAACCCTCGAAATATATACTTTTTAGAAACTAGATTTTTGGACGATCATCTTTCCCTTCTTCGTTGAATTCACCCGAAGTCCCGAAAGCCATGATTTTAGCCCGATAAGAATTCCTAGTGGTGGAGCCCATCTTCACTTGTATAAAGGAGAACTCTTATTCTTCTTCTTCCTTTTTCTAGTTCAAAAGCCCTAACCAAGCAAGGTTTTTTCTCTCATCTTCTTCTGCTTGCTCTTCCATCTCCAATCTTTTATCAATCTTGCACCAATGGCAAAATGGAAGTCATCTTCTCCTTCCTCACCATAAGAGCTCTCTCTTGATACTATTTGTGGAGGAAATCACCCATTCCAAGATCTTGTTTGAGTTAACTTTTTCCATTTGAAGAACCACCAAGTAAGCCTCTCCTTCAATCTTTTAGATTTGGGTTTTCCACACCTTGGAGAAGCTCCATCTTCTTTATTACAAGCTTTCTCTTCCCCATTCATGGTGTTGACCATTTAGGGTTCTTGTTTTGGGGGATTTTGTGTAGCTTTGAAATCTTTGGCTTGGAAGAGAGAATAAGAGCTTTCTTAGCTTGTCGAGACCAAGGCAAGTGGATGAATGGGTATTTAAGTGTTCTCATTTCAATGATGAATGTGATTTTCAACTTCATGCTTTTAGTGATTGAATATACATGCTTCTTTCTATGATTTCCGTTTATTTCAAAGATGGACACTAATTGGCCTTGCTCTTCTTGTTAAACTTCTTAGGAAAATCTATGCTATTGATTTTACTAAAGCATTGTTAATGGATTTGTGAATCTTGTATGTGAATGGGTTTCTTTTGATGAAATGAGGTGATTGGGGATGTTTGATGAAAGATTTAGATGGTGGTTGTGTAGGGTTTAATGGAGGATTCAAGTCTCCCATTTAGGTGTAGAAATGAACCTCCAAGAGACTTACAAGAAGGAAAAAGGAAGGAGCCCGAAACTCTAATTTTGCAAATTCTGGACAGGTCGCTCGAGTGAACCCCATACAGAAGTCAGTTAGTTCGAGCGACCTTGACTGATCAATCGAGCCAGCTTGAACTGGGTAGATCCGTTCGAGCGAACCCTCCCAGAGGGTCCAAGGCGCGAGCGAACTTCATTTCCGCTCGAGCGATGGGCACTGTTCACCTGGGGCAGCGTTGGGAGCATGTATATGATATTTAAATGTTTGGAAGAGTTTTGTTTGGAGCCCCATTGTGATGGGAGACCTAAGAGGCGACGTATGAGACTCGATTACGAAAGAAACTCCATCATAAAGATTCATTGAGGTTTTTGAAATTACCAAAGTGTATAAGGAGCCCAGAATGTTTCCAAACCTTAAGGAGTATCAAGTTTATACTGAAATTGACATACGAGATCCCTATTCACTTTGAATAAATTTTGAATCCCGAATACTTGGCCCGGAAACTTCGGAAATAGAGTTGTGTTCTACTTTGCATGAACTTTTGTAATTATGCTTCCCGAAAATTAATGCTATATGATTTGTCATGCCCAAAAATACTGAAATTATAATTGTAGCATTTTGCTAGACCCGTTATGCATTGCCCGTTGATAAGTGATATTTGTGCCTATGGGCACCTCGTCCCGCCCGTTTATATGTTTTACTTCATACAAGTGTTTTTACATGTCTCAATTTCTATTATGTGACCTATGAGTCGGTACCACTAAGCATGGACGACCTTGTTGGTTTGATCCACCGACTTGGAGGTCCCCCTCTCGTTCCGCCAGCTGTAGCCTGGATCCCGTCCTGTCCCGATACCCAATTCGCTACCGTGGTCCCGTCCTGTACAGTTATGCGTAATTATATAATTTCGTTGAATCTCATCACCTCGTATGTCAGATCAATGCCCTGATGTGCTCTCATCACTTCGGTGATAGAGGATTTAGCTCTGTGTTGTTGCCATCTTGCTAGTTCCCGATTCTTTGGTACCATTACATGCTTTTACACTGCATATATGTTTTCTAATAAATGATGTATCTCTTTTATGGATTATGTTATTTAAACAAGTTTTAATGTTTTCAAGGCAAAGTCAATTGTTATTGTATTGTCATATCCTTTCACCCACCTGCCAGACCGTTCTGTTTGACCCACTCTTTGGTACTCAGGTCCAGACGCAGTTTATCTCGAGGAGGAGCATGAGGAGGCGGTCGGGGAGCTGCAACGAGTAGTTGAGTGGCAGGCCGATAATGTCGTTTAGACATTCGGTTGCCTTGAGAAACGAAACATTTTGGGATGGTGGCTAACATATTCTTTTGGGAATTATTTAGATGGTACTGGCCTTTGTTGGCCTTTATTTTGGGGAATGTTAATTAACTGATCTTTTGTATAAACATTGAACATTCACTTTTGAGAAAAATGCTTATGAATATTGCCCACTTTGATATATTATGTTTTATATAGAGGTGTCATCAGCCTTGTTAATGGGAATGATTTATTTTCTTAATTTGCTACACGCTTCCGTACCTAAATAAAAATATATTATGTTGTTGTGATATCCTCACCGCTGACACCTATGGAAAATTAAATAAATGTACACACCTTGTGATCGCACTATATTATAACATTAGCATTCCTGATCCTGGATTAGGCCCGCGGGCCCGGTCCAGGGTTTCGACACTATGTCATCTCCATGCAGCCCACAAGTCTTTTACCCTCTATTTATGGTTGATGGTTTTTTTTGGGCAACTTGTAAAGGGCATCATGGTTTCCTTGGTTTCCCGTGAAATGGCAAGGCATAGTGAATTTGCCTATAGCCCTTTTATTTCCATGTTTAGATTACCATATAAGTCTCACTGTCGAGGCATAGGAATTTATGTAATTTTCTAAATTTGTAAATTATGGCGATGTCCGAGACGGAGAAGGAAAGTGAAGTTGGACTCGTAATAAAAGAGTTTGAATATTACCAAAAGCGTTTTGGAGATGCCCAAAGAGTTTGAAGAATCCCAATGTTTTGGAAAGTCCAGAAGTCCAAGAAGTCTATTCCGCTTGGGCTATGTGGAGGAGAGGACTAGTTTCTAATTTTAACACTTCTATTTATGACTGAATGCTTGTTTTAGAATGTTTCCAAATCTGATCCAAACATAGTAGTTTTCAAAATTGGTCAAATCAAATTAATTTTTGGAAAGAGTTCTAATTAGTGTTGGTAGACCCATGAGATGGACCCATTGGTAATACTAGTATTAGAAATTAGACTTTCCTTAAAATAGCTTGACTTGGAACCAATCATTGATCATATCATGAGATGATTTGATGTTTATATATGTGGGCCCAAATAACTATAAGGAAATCGTTAATTCTAAAATATTAAGTGGGAGCGGGGCATTTAAATTGAGAAATTTCCATGGTTTTCCACTATAGGTCTATTGTATGGAAAGTATTAGCCTTGCGCCATCTTGAGAATGGTCGTTCCCCACAGAGGGCTTTTATTTGTTTGGTTACTAGATATGGATCTCCAATGGATAGTGTTGGTGAGACGGGGTGGGGGCCCACTCCCCAAGGAGGAGCTGCCCCGCAACGATTGTCATGTAATGCAAGTTGGTGGGTCACACTTAACTAAAATAATGATGTAGTATCCCCAAGGATTTACCCCATGTACTTTAGAAACCGAAGCCAATCGGGAGTCATACATTATTTGGTATGAGATACTTAGATGATAATAAATGATGGGGATCATGGATAGTTAGTCCTTATCCTAATTTTGACCAACTTTGATCCGCACCAATTTATGTGGTATTCGCACTCCCCAAGGAGGCATACCCCAAGGGATTGAGATTCCGATGTATGTTGAATTTAGTGGTTATGAGGATTTCCACATAAATTTGGTAGAATACTAAACCCTAATGTCATTTATATTCCTTAATTGAATGTATGGTTATGTGCTACAGTTTTTCAAGCATAAATTCGAACACTTTCAATCCACTTGAGACCATCCTCAACCAAAATAAGTTGGTGGGATCCAACTATGTTGATTGAAAACGGATCCTAGATATTGTCTTGACTGCTTCAGGATATAAGTATGTCCTTACCCCCCCCCCCCTCTGATGAGCATGGGCCGGATGCATCATAGGAAGAAAATGACATTTACACCAAATGGGCCAAAGACGATGAGATGACTAGATGTTACATACAGGCATCTATGTCTAGTGTTTTACAATATCAACATCAATCCTATAAGATTGCATATGATATTATATCAAACTTAAAGGAGATGTTTGGGGAACAGGGCAGGCCTGCCTACTATGAGGGTGCGTATTAGCACTAAGATGGCTGAAGGCACACCAGTTATAGCTGCTTATGTGACTGAATTTGGTGCCCAATTAGCATGAGTTTCAGCTGTTTTTCTCCCTCAGAAATCCCCTCTAAATATTGCCCAAATTCCCCAAGGCAGTGGCTGGAATTGGGGGAGAGAAGGACCAGAAAACAGCACTCTGCAGTCCTAGTTGTCCAATAGATTTCTGCTGAAATCTTTGGGCCCTTTTGGATGGGTTTTTAGCCCATTTCTCCCTCATATTTGGTCCAGATTTTTAAGTGTCCTTTAACCTTGATTTGTGTCCTTAAATGTACTTTGATTTGCCTCATTTAGTTAACCCCAACATGTTTTAAATTGGCCAAAATCTTGGACTGTTTTACTAGTTTAATGTATTGGTGACTGGACTTGTTTGGAAATCATTACCAACCAGCCTTAGAATGAAGGATAGATGGGTAACCATGTTGTGGCCTTTAATTAAACTATGATTTGTGTCAATTGGTGGACCCTAAACACGTTTTTAAATTGACCATCTTTGGGTGTCTAAGGGTTATATCTTGGGGTTTTTGTTTAATAGGTATACTAAGGCCTAATGGGTGAGATCTAGGAGTGATCTTGGAGTGCTAGAGGCCAAGGCAAGTGATCTTTTTAGCTTTCCTAGTTAATGCTTTGTTTGGATGCATCTTTGATTTCAAAATTTTTTAATCTCTTGTCCAAGTTTGCATTGGTATTAATACTAACAAGGTTGAATGCTTTTTGGATTCTAATTTGAACTTGCTTGCACATGTTTCTTATATTGCTTTGAAAATCCTCCATTTAGCCAAGCATGGAAATCTTCTTTTGTTACAAATCTACTTGTTTTGAATGGTTTTATTGAGGATTATTAATGTTTGGAGAATGGAGGAGTTTGGGGGATGTTGAATTGATTAAAAAATTCATCCTTTTTGGCAGCTTACAGGTTCTGTATGTGAATGGATTTGACAAGGAATGAAAGGAAGTGAAATGGGAGGAAGATTAAAGGAAAAATGATCTGAAAAGCAACTGCCCGCATAGGGGGCGGTCAGCTGGTGGTCACCGGTTGACTAGCCGAATCGTGGCCGACAGGTGACCGATCACCATAGCAGCAAGCTAATTTCTCTCAGGGTGAAGTCGATCAGCAAGCGGTTAGCTAGTCGACTAGCTGACTGCTGACCGAGTGCTGACCGATAGCTGACCGACTATGTAGAAAAGATGGATTTTTGAAGAGTTTTATGAGAATGAAAACCAAAATATGATTAAGGGCTTTTAACTTGACTTATAAATATCATTTTTGTTTCGGGTATCGGTTTGCACTTGTTTTGACTATAAGTATCAGCTTTGTTTCGAATGGTTTCAAGAACCAAAAAAGGGATCACTTCTTATGCTTCGATATGCTTATAGCTTATGCTATTTTCTTCTTAGTCCTACTTTGCTTTGTTTTGGTGAGTGATTTCCCCTGTTTTCCATATGTCCTGTATATGTATCACTTTGTTTTATGCATTCATGAATTTAGGTGAATACCACTCAGCTTGAACTACCCCTTCAACCTGATCCACTTGTCCGGGGGTCCTTAAACATATGGACTATCTGCGGATTAGTCATGTATTTATATACACATCTTCGCTTTGTTCCGGTTTCGCGGCCGGTCCCCGTTTACTTCTTGTGGCGTGGGATTTTGATTTGGTTTGTCTCACTTTGCTTTGTCTATGCTTACTCTTATCATCATGAATGATGGAGAGAAGATGGGCACAATGTGGATTTACCAATCATGATATTATTATGTACTCATGCTAGTTTTCATTTCATATATCCTTCATGGACTTTTGTTTTGTTGACAAGTATATTGTTCATGCATTGTTTTAAACTCTATAAATTTGTTTTAAATTTAGTAAATTATTTCAAATATAGTTTCTTTTAAACTTTAATTTTGTATATGCTCCTGCCTAAATTGATCACCTGCCAGACCGTCGTGTCTTATATACTATACTTTGGTGCTCTAGATAGAAGGTTTTGTCTTGAGCTTGTTGACACAAAAAAAGCCACTTTGGCTCTTCAACATTAAGAAGCTACATGAAGCTGCATCCTACCACAAACAGGCAATGCCACTTCAAGCGTCAAATCGTGTCAGAATCAAACAAAATTTGCGAGATACTTCAACACAGCCAAAATAGGGGTGCACCTGAAGTTTCAGGCCATTTCAACACCATTTGGCCTAACTTCGCTCCAGCAGCTGAGCAAGAACTCCCGGCAACGGTGAAGCCAGAGACCCTGACACACAAAACAGAGCACACAACTAGCCTCAAAATGCCACTAGGAGGCTCCATATGAAGTTCCAGGCCATTCCAACATCATTTGGCCTAACTTCACTCCTCCGATAGCCAAACAGGTGCACCTGGCGGCGACAGTGTCGAAGACATCAAAACTTCGATCAGAGCCTACGGATGGTCTCAAAATACCTCCAAAAGGCTCCGTGTCAAATTTCAAGTCAAATCGACAACGTTTGACCCTCCATCATCCCTCGAGTAGTAAAATCAAGCCTTTCGACGGTGAGAACCACCGAGGCCATCACTCATCAAACAAAGCATATGGGTGGCTTCAACATGCTTCCAAAGTGCTGCAAGTCAAATTTCAGGTCATTCCGACGACGTTTGACCCGACTTTGATGCTCGGAAGCAAAATCAAGCCCTCCGGCAGTGGAGCCTCCCGGGATCATGACATCCAAATCGGAGCTAATGGTTCATCTCAAAATAACTTCAATAGGCTCCTCGTCAAATTTCAGGTCAATCGGACATCAGTTGACCACACATCAAAGTGCGGCATCTCCCTTGCAACAAAATCAAGTTTACTGGTGACGGGACCCCACACGGTTCCAAAACTCAAACAAAAGCCTATGGGTTGTCTTGTCTACTGCTCAGGAGACTCCACCTCAAATTTCAGGTCATTCCGACATCGGTTGACCTAGTTTGGCTTCTGACAGCAAATCGACAGCTCGACGCGACAAAGTCTGCGGCTTTCCAGGAAAATCGGAAACTTTGCAGTCTGATATGCAACGCTTCTCGTCCATTTTTCTACAGGGAAATCAGGCCAAAACATGTATAAAAATGTCAGAAAAAATATCAAAGAAAAAAAGAACAGAAAAATCAGAGAAACGGTTGAAAAACGACGACCAAATGGGAAAAATCCCCCTATGGTCGCCGGCGACCTTGCTCCATGGTTGCCGGAGGCCCTGGGTGCTTGGTCACCGGCGACCCTAGAAATTCGGGTCGCTGGATTTCCGTCGAAGGGGCCACTTTTCGACCCTTTTCGCGTTTTGAGAATCCCGGCCCCTATGGTTTTCCGAAAATCTGATTTTTGGTGCTCGAAATCAACTGTTCTTCACCAACATCTCGGATCTACCATCAAGAGCATGTGATCATCATCGAACGCTTCAAAATGCCAAACTGGCCAACCAAGAAAGTATACTTTCTGTCCGACCAATCGAGAAATCGACAAGACAAATGTTACTGGCCCACTGATATCAACCAGTGTTTGAAGTTGCATCGCCATCTGACATCAAACAACATGCGGATCCCTTGGCGATCATCGCAAGAAGAATTCCAAAAGATGCGGTACGGCCCGTGACTCTTCGAACGACCAGGCGACCACTTAATGCAGTTAAATGACCCATTTTATGACAACTTAATAAGGTCATTAACCCATTATTTTGGACGGCCCAATCAGAAGGAAGGAAAGAGGAGTTACAAATAAAAGCAATCATGGCATTAAAACCATGAAACTCCTCTCATCATGGAGATTAAAGGCGATTAAATGCCCATCATTCTCCATCAGCCAATCAAAAGCCAAGAAAAAGGAGTTACAAAATAAATGAAATAAAACTTGTAACTCCTCCCATCATGGAGCATCAATGCCTTCAATTCTCCCATCATGGAGCATCAATGCCATCAATGCTCATAAACCCACCCCATGGCTACCAAGAGCCTATAAAAGGGGGTCATTCCAAGAAGAACGGAGGCCAGATCCAGAAAGATCGACATATACACACAGAGAAGAGAGAGAGAGAAGTCCAAGAAGAAAGCTCTGCTACCTTGAAGAAACTCTGCTGTAACAAACACCACAAGGTGATTAAAGTCCCTTGGGGGGCCACCCCCCAAAGGCCCCTCTCTTTCCATCCGACATGGCCTATTTCAATTTTTTTATTGGATATAGGACCTTCCCTTGATCCTTATCCTCTAAAAATCCGAATTCCAAGCCAAGCCAAATGAGTCAAAGCATCATACGTTCTCATCTGAAGGATGATGGCGAAGTCCATACATGACTTGCGACCGTCGATCTGAACGAGTCCCCGCAATCTCCTGAGAAGTCAAAATTCATTCTCTTACTTTTCTATTGTATTTTTTATTTTTTCTAAAGAGAAAAAAAATCACAATTCTTGTCTTTCATTATTGATAAGATTTGTATATCGCCTTCTACAGAAAAATCGCCTTTTACGGCAAACATCGCTTTTTTCGGCAAAAAACTTCTTTTCACGGCAAACAAAAAAATCGCCTCTAACGGCATTCAAAAAAAAAAAAAAAAACTTTGTCTCTTTTCTTAAATATATGTGCAATGGAAAATTAGGAAAAAAGATTGATTTCCTTTTACTTGTGAAGGTGGATCTCTGGATCAGTATTTCTAAATTCCAAGTAGAATAGAAAATTTGGCATACTCGTACAAAAATGTTGATGCTCGCATTTCTCTTTTTCCCTCCGCTGGCCTTTCGGTAGCCTTGGGGACAGAAGAGAGGTGGAAAGGAAGAAACGGGTCCATCAAGTTGGCACACCCGGTGGGACGTGTTCATTTGATAATACGATGCTTGGATTCTTAGGCTCCTTTCTAGTTGATGGCCTATTTTGGATCTTCCATTTTTGTTAAAAAAAACATGAGATGGGATTTTTAGAAAATTTTTATCTTTGAATTTATTTCTACTCTTTCTCATTTAAAAAAAAAATCTGGTTTCTCTTACATGGATTCATTTTTGAGAAACTTTGATCCTTTCATCTCCGAACTTGATAGCTCACAGAAATGTTTATAGGTATTGTTCGTTTCGGGGGGAATGGATCATTTTTTTTCTTTGATGAGTCCGATAAGGATTTAAAAAAAAAGAGTCTAATTTCAAACTCTTAAAAAAAATCAGTTTTCTCTCTTCTGGATTCAAATTAGAGAAACTTTGGTTTCTTCCTTTTCGAACAATGGCTCGCGGAAATTGTTTGTAGCCAGCGTTTAGATTGGGAGGGGCCATTCGCTCTCTTTGATGGGCCCATTAGAGATTTTTCAAAAAAAAAAAAAAGAAAAAAACCAGAGAAATCTTTTCAAAATTTATCTCTTTTGGATTCTGAGAAACTTTGGTTTCTTCCTTTTCGGACAATGGCTCCCAGAAATCATTTGTAGCCAACGTTTGGATTGGGAAGGGCCATTCGCTCTCTTTGATGGGTCCATTAGAGATCTTCCAAGAAAAGTTTTTTTTTAAATCTTGGTTCATTCCCTTTCGGATAAAAGCTCGCTGAAACTGTTTGCAGCTTGCGTTCAGACTGGAACACCATTTGCTCTCTTTGATGAATTTAATTTTGACCTTTCAAAAGAATCACATCTCGTGTCCATTCCAAGGATGCGATTTGCAACATCTGTGTCTAGCGGTGCTAGTATGCCCTTCCGGGTCTACTGTATTCGCGACCGACACATTTGAATCTCCAACCTTATATCATCTTACTTCGAGTTTGCCTCGCTTCTCAGTAATTTGAATTAAGGTTTACAATTGCTTCTAGCAGTCACTAGAACACTCACTTTGAGCCTCCTATACTTGCATTTAGAACAATTGTACCCTCTATGGCTTTTTGCCTTCTTCACCCTGTTGGGCTGGGCCATGTTCCCTTGAGTGATTTGAAAAGACAAAACCATAATTCATTTCCATTTATGATCACATATTCTTGTGATTACTAATGGATGTGGTCTTGTTTCAGAAGTTTTTCAAACTAACAATGGCAGCTTCGTTGACCATCACCTTTGATGAGAACAAGTACCAGCTCATGCTTCAAGAGAAGCAAAACAAGCGCACTCACAAGCGCCCTGCCAACTGCTGAAGCGTCATCTCCCTCGGCAACTCTCAGAACACCGGGTCAACCTCTACTCCCTGGACCATTGTCTTCGGGTCACTGGAACCATTTCCACTCCCTGCAGAAGAAACTGTATCTGCGAAAAGGCAGAAAATTGCCTCTGGACATGTCGCTGCCACGACACCAAAGGTAGCCATCAAAAAGCCTAAAGCCGGTGGCAACCCCACGAAGCCTCAACCTGCAAAGAACCAGGTCTACCCTAAGACTTGGTCCCCCCTAAGACTTGGTCCCCAAGACCTTCCCCAAAACAAAGGAGGTCCTGGACATCTGCAAAGCCAGAGAATCGGTTCTACCATCTCTCTTACATGAAAAAGGAGAGGCCTACTCTTCGCCAAATAAGCAAATCAACCCAGCACGAGTCGGCTTGCTCCTACAAGCCAAGAATCAGATCATGTATCACAATGCCTTTGCGAGAACCTGCCAAGGCCTGCACTCCTGTAGTTCGACCCTTCATCTCAACAGGGGCCTAACTAGCAAAATTCAAAGCATCGCTACGACAGTCGAAGGACCGCATCTGGATCCTGTCCATGCCTAGCTTCAAAGAAGACAAGCACGACTGCTGTACACGAGGGACAACGTCCTTCATTGCTAGAGCTCAGCCAGAGCTCACTGAAGCTCAAATTGCTCGTCGCATACGTCGCCGCGTGGCATATCGATAAAAGAGACTAGAGAAGCAGAGGACCCAGCATCTCAGACTTCAGGTCGAAAAAGAAAGACCCGACCAAGTTGCTACTGTCCATATGGTTGGAAAAACTAGAAGACGCCAGAAGTCAACAACCAAAATTAATGTTAGACGATTGGTGACTCGCAGCATCTCCCAGACATGAACATATACAGAAGAATCCTCTACTCCTTCAAACGAAGGACAGCGGAGTAATCCTTCCTCAAGCTCTTCAACCAAAATAATGAGCCCCAGCTCAGTCACCAGGACAATCTCTTCGTTCGAATCCCGAGGGAATGAACGTCCTGGTTACAAACTCTGAGCCACCTCGCAATCCACCTCCTGATGACGTAACCGCATGCATCCAGCAGCTGGAGCAAGGACAACAGAGAATAAAGGTTCTGATGGAAAACCTCCTTTTTACTTTCCAACATCCACCAAACAATGAAGTCCTTCTAAATGATGAGACAAACGGTGGAGATGATGAGTCACGTGGCCTTACCAAAAAGGACGTTGACGATATCCTCGCCAAAGTAAAATAAGAGGATACACTAAAGGAGCATGGGATCAAGCCAACTTATCCCCTATGGATGGACTCGGTTCCATTCCCTCCAAAATTCAAACAACCCACTTTCCAAACATACACGGGGAAAGGTTCAGACAGAGAGTACGTCATTCACTTCAAGATCCTAATAGGAGCTATTGCAGATCAAGATGCCCTCAAGATCAGTCTCTTTGTAAGTACCCTAAAAAGTACGGCCTTTGATTGGCACTCCACTTTGCCGAAGAATTCCATTCAAAACTGGAACATGCTGGAGACACGCTTCCTGACCCACACCAAAAGTGAGGACCATCATGTTACTATGACACAACTCTGCAGCCTAAAACAGGGAGAGAATGAGTCAACATACGACTTCATTCATAAGTGGAAGGTGATGGCATACAAGTGCTTAGATGTACTGCCACAAGCGTCACTGGTCGACATCTGCCGTAACAACATGAGGGCAAGGATCCGCTCCATGATCACCGACAATAAATCAAAGAACCTCCTACAAGCAGCCATGGAAGCTGAAACGATGATTAAAGACCTCAACAGTCAGAAATCATCGAAGAAAGAGCCGACTACTATTACGACCTCAAAACCAAAGAAAAAGGAGGTTCTTAATGTGCAAACTAAGTCAGCTCCTCAGCAGCCAAAGAAAGCTGAAAATAAAGCTGCATGTAAGAAACTCGAACTCTCTGAGGCCTTCAAAGAACGAATAGAAATGAAATACCCGTTCGATGAAGATATTGAAGAAATCTTTGAGGCTCTCGTAGCAAATGGTAAACTTACATTACCTGAGCCCAAAAGACTGAGAGATGTTGGCAAAACCAACGATCCTCGGTATTGTCCATATCACCAGATGATCTTGCATCATCTCAATCAATGCTTCGTTTTGATAAAGAAGATCAACGAGACATGGAAAAACGGAGTCATCACCTTTGACAAAAACTATGGGTCTGCCTCCGTCAACATGGTGTCATATGGACAAGCTTCCAAGTCACCAAAGGAGAAAATTACCACTTCCTTCAAGGTGATAAAAATGACTTAGATGTCCCAAGAGTTGATTCCTTATCCAACACCAGACGGACAGCCTATATGGGTGCACCCTGATCTCCTTGAAGATGAAAATTGGGAGATCGTCAAAACAAAGCCGACTGCTTAACAGCGAAGGCAAGCCAGGAGACAACTCCTCAAGCATAGATAGCAGGAGAAGGCTCAACCAAAACAAAAAGTCCCTGAAAAGGAAGAGACCTCTTCTACTGCTTCACTTGGGGCAACAGAAGAGTCCGTTCCTAAGACTTCAAGGGCAGCAAGAAAATTCACCCTTGGTGATTTTTTGCCACCACAGCTAAGAAATGAATCTACGTAACATCATCATATTCTTGCAACTCGTTGATTGAATTCTTCATGGATGGATACGAGTCCAGTGACACCGCCAGAGACACTGACGAATGGGAGGAATCCCTTGAAATGGGAGAATACCTCTCCGACGAAGAATGGATTCCTGAATCTCATTTTATGCCAGTAATCTGGTATAATCCCTTACAACCATAAGGATCTTGGTCTGATGATGAAGAAAACCAAGAGGCTGTTCAAGAAAATGTCGTCGATCCAGCACCTGCCAATGCTCCTGGAGAACCCAATAATGATGAACAACAAGGAGCAGATGACGAAGAAGATTTGATTCTCATTCCTGATCCTGAAGAATATGTGGGGATCTTACAGCGTCTTGCCATAGAGAAAGAGCAGGATCGTATCAATCACCTTCATCACAATCAAAATTTAGCGCTAGAAGTCCTTAAAGATTTACAAGTACATCATTCTGTCACCTTGGAAAATGAAGAAAACTACTGGATTGATGATCCTCTTACATCCAAGGATGAGCCTGATTTCCAACAGTCTATTCTGGGGGGCATCTCCTATCAGGGCAACCGGCAATGCGATAACTCAAGATGATAATATCTCTGAAGCTTCATCTGCCGAAGACACATACTCTCAGACTACATCTGGTAATACATCTTCTGGAGCTACATCTTCTCAGGTGACTTCCACTGAGATATCACCTTCTAAGCTTTCGTCCCCTGAAATTGTGACATCAGGACTCACACCTTTTCCGGCCGACCATCCTGAACAAACTCCAGCCGATGAAGTCTTCTTCAATGAAAACCTGGTCAACTGGCCTAATAAGATATCTGACCTCAGAGGAGATGTCTGGACTGATAAATTACTCAACAAGGAAGAAAAGTTATTGGATGCTGTTCAGAACTTATTCTTGGAAAATGCTCCATGCAATGCAATCAGTGAGGATGACAATGCTGAAATGTCTTCAGCAAATGAGAAGGGTCAAGCCCCTGATTCTGAGGGCGATCTTCCAAATGAAGAACCTTCTCCAGAAGCTCTTGAAGTTGGTAGAGGTACCCGCTCTGGCCGGGATTACCACAAAAATTACAACCAACCTTCTTCTTCTTATGTAAATCCTTAGGGAAAGTAAGTTGTAAACGTCCTAAGTGGCAACGATTATGAGAAATGATTATGAGAACATCGATGGAAAGGTATGCCAAAGGAGGAGGCAACGTGGGAGGTCCAACATCATATCAAGCATTGTTTTCCAGAATGCTTGCCATGAGGGCATGACAACTTTTCAAAGGCGGGGCGCTGTTAGGTCCTGGACCCACCATTCACTTGGCCAGTCCACGGCCACTCTTTTAATGGCTGGGTTTCATGTTATCTGTAGTTATTTTTCAGTTCTTTTGTTATGCATGTGATGTACTTTTCAGTTATTTTTTCTTCTGTTATCCAGTTATGGAAGAGAGATACTAGGAGTTATGGGGTGGGCAGTTATCTTTGATGTAATTGATTCGTATATTTATGGTTAGAAAGGAATGGAAATGGGGACTATCTAGTTTTTTCTTAATTCAATCTTCAACTTCAGTAAGAGGTGCCCTTTCCCTCTGATTTGTGGGCTAAGCTTGGTCTCTGAACCTATCAAATACCAAGCATTCATTGTAGGATTGGAACTCGCCCTCGAATCTGGCATCACCGTGCTGAAAGCTTTTGGGGACTCTCAATTGATCGTCAACCAGATGAATCAGAAATTTGAAGTTAGGAAGCCCAATTTGTTGCCTTACTACAACAAGGCACAATCGCTTCGGCAAAAGTTTGACATCTGTAACATCAGTCACATTCCCAAAGGTGGAAACATCCGTGTAGATTACAGTCACATCCCCAGAGGTGGAAACATCAGTCACATCCCCAGAGGTGGAAACATCTCTGCCCTGCCTGGACTTGCAGCGTCTATGGCAATCCAAGAAGGGGAAAAACATGCAAATTACAGCGTGTTAAAGAAGGATTCTCCCTCCTCTTAACACACACCAAGTAGTTACTGAATGCCACCAGGTGGCTGGAAGTCGGATATCCATCCTCAAACCTCTGATCGGTGACTGGAGGGATCCGTTCATTGATTGCACTATGTTCGGAATCCTACCTGAAGATCCAAAAGAGTGGGTAACATTCAAAGACGAGCCCAAACTTTCACTTGGATATTCCTTCAAAAATCCTTTATAGAAAATCCTTCAACGGAGTACTTCTGCGTTGCTTGTCGCAACAAGAGGCCGAGGAAACACTCAAAGAAGTTCATGATGGTCTTTGTGGAGCCCATCAGGCCGGTCCTAAGCTCTACGATTAGATAAAAATGTTAGGTTATTATTGGCCTACCATGGCAGCTAATGTTATGCAATTTGCTAAGTGCCGCCGACAATGCCAAGTTCATGGAGATTATGTCCACATGCCTCCAAAATGGCTACACCCCACAGCAATCTCATGGCCTTTCAAAGCTTGGGGTATGGACATCATAGGTCCTATCTCTCCCCCATCAAGCAAAGGTCATCGCTTCATCTTCGCTGCTACGGATTATTTCTCCAAGTGGTCAGAAGCATTTGCGCTTAGTGAAATGAAGACCTCATCAGTCCTTCAGTTCTTGCACACCAACATTATTTGTCGCTTAGGCATACCTAAAAGATTCGTCCATAATAACGGACCACAATTCTGGGATCACAGTTTCTACAGGTTCTGTGACAAGTATAAAATCCAAAGTTGTCCTCCGACTCCATATAATTCGGCAGCGAATGGACTAGCAGAAGCCTTCAATAAGACACTCTGTAAAATTCTCAAGAAAATGGTCTCTAGTCACAAAAGAGACATGGGCGATAAACTACCAGAAGCTTTGTGGGCGTATCAAATCACCGTTCGAGGGCCAACCCATAGTACACCATTCTCATTTGTCTTTGGATGCGAAGCTGTTGTCCCTTTGGAAGTACAAATTCATTCCATAAGGGTATCTTTGAAAAATGACATGATGCAAGAAAGCAATGTCAAATTGAGACTCCAAGAGCTGGATAATCTCGATGAGAGACTGCTCGAGGCTCTATAAAGCATTGAGCTTTACCAAGCACGCATGGCAGGATCTTTCGACAAGAAGGTCAGGCAACGCGCCTACAAAAAGGGAGACTTGGATCTTGCAGTAAAAAGGCCAATGGTTTTTGCCCACAAATCCAAAGGCAAGTTCGAACAAAAATGGGAGGGAACCTTCGTCATCGACAAAGTCTTCTCCAACGGTGCATACGCTCTTCTAAACATGGAAAGCGACAGATGTATGATGCCCATCAACAACAAGTTCTTGAAGCGGTACTACCCTTGAAAGCTTATGCCGCTGGGTCAGAGCAATGCCTGCACGGTCAAAGCCTATTCCCAGGTACTTGCTCGTCAAACCCACTCCTTTTGGAATTTTCATCCTTATGTTGAGATTTCTAAAAAAATTCAAAACAATGTTTACTTTCATAGTTTCATTGTTCAAAAAAAAAAATCCAAAAATCCAAGTTTTGGAACCTTTTCCTAACTTGACCAAATTTTCGACCGTTGAACCTAAAATTCATGGTTTGAAACAAAATCCGGATTCAAGGATTTTCACCCTAATCCACCCTGCTTTTACCACCAAAATGGTTTTAGGTCAAAATTTATGACCCTCGTGTCTTTAAACAAAAATGGTTTTTCAAAAAAAAAAAAAAAAAAAAACGGCGAGAAAGCGTCTCGTAGTTGATACTCGCAAAACCCAAAAATCGGAAGGATGCGAACCCCATTCGATACTTCCAAAACCTCAAAATCGCAAGGAAGCGGCACCTCGTCGATACTTGCAAAATTTTTAAAAAAAATTGTGGAGGCGCAACATTTCAAGTTGATATCCACAAACCCAAAATTCAAACAAAAAAAGAAAAACCGAGGTCCAAAACCCCTCAAAGTTTCAAATATCGTGGGGAAACGACATTCAGTCAGTACCCGCATAACAACATTTTTGAAAGAGAGGAAGCGACAATCCATCGATACTCGCAAATCGAATGAGCAAGGATGCGACATTCCATCGATACTTGCAAAACCGTACAACAGGGAGGTGACACTTAGTTGATACTTGCACCCAAAATCACGAGGAGGCGACATTCCATCGATACTTGCAACCGAATGAGCAAGGATGTGACATTCCATCGATACTTACAAGACCATTCAGCAGGGAGGCAACTTTTAGTCGATACTTGCATTTTTGAAAACCAAAACCTGGCTTTTACGCCAAAAAAAAATCGGCTTTCACGCCAAAAAAAAAAAACTTGGCTTTTATCCCAAAAACCTGGCTTCATGCCGCAAAACAAAACCTGGCTTTTATGCCAAAAACAAAAATCGGCTTTCATGCCAAAAATAAAACTTGGCTTTTATGCCAAAAACTCGGCTTTCATTCCGGGCTTTTACGCCAAAAAACAAAAATCGGCTTTCACGCCAAAAAAAAACTTGGCTTTTACGCCAAAAAATAAAAAACCCAGCTTTTACGCCAAAAATCTAAAAAATCGGCTTTCACGCCAACAAAACAAAACTTGGTTTTCAAAAAATCTTGTTGTCACGCCAATAAACAAATTTCGGCTCCCATGCCAAAAATAAATTTCCGCTCCCATGCCACGAAATTTTTTTGGCTCCTGTGCCATAAATAAATTTCGGCTTTCATGCCAAAAGCAAAAAGCTGGCTTCCATGCCAAAAATAAATTTCGGCTTCCATACCACAAACAAAACCGGCTTCCATGCCCTCCCAAATTTTGGCTCTCTTGCCATAAATCCAAATTCGGCTTTTATGGAACAAAATTTCGGCTTTCATGCCATTTTAAAATTCGGCTTTCATGCCATCTCAAAACTCGGCTTTCAAGCCATCAAAAAAATTAGGCAAAAAGGCTACAAAATTCGGTTTTCATGCCATCTCAATGCTCGGCTTTCAGGCCATAAAAAAACCAGGCTTTTTGCCACAAAATCTGGCTTTCATGCCAAAACAATCCTTTGACAAAAGATTTTTACAAAATGACAACCTTTTGGTCAAGTTTTCAAACAAACATTCTCATCCAACTTTTGCTTATTTTCATAAAAAAGAACTTAAGTAAAAGGTATATAGAGTACCAAAAATGTTTTTACGTGGAGGTACTAAAGAAAAGAAGAAAAGAGTTTGTTACAAAAAATCAGGAGCTCAGTCTAACATGGTCTTCAACCAAAGATTCAACTCCTCAAGCAGACTCTTGGCCTTAGCCTCTAAAGCTCCCAGGCCTGCTGTACGACCGCATTGGAAGATCTAGAAGATCGGCGGGGTGCGCCAATAACAGGCCCCTTACCCTTGTCAGTTTTGGAAGAACTACCTGCAAAGGATTGGAAAAGAAAAAGATCAATCATCAAAATGACAGAATTTCGCTAAAAGATCTGGCGAAATTTTGGCATGATTCAGGGACAATTCCGAAGAAAAGGGAAACACCCTGAAAGAGATTGAAAGCTCGAAGATGGGCTCAACATTGCTGCGAGCTCCAAAATTGCAAAACTTCTCAAATCTCCGCAAGACTAAGAAAGGGCTCAACATTGCTGTGAGCTCCAAATCCCAAAACTTGCAGAAGACTTTTAGGTATGCATTATCATGTTTCCAATCCAACTTACCAAAAATCATGCATGGAAAGAAAGTTGTCATGCATTAGATGTTAGGAAACCCTTGACCAATGTTTGACCAATTCCAACCCAACTTGGTTGAAACCAATCAAACTTTGTCCAAGTCAAAACTCATGTTGGCTTGACCTAGAAATAATAGCCTTTTGCTTGATGCATAAATAAGAAAATGCATGAACATCTTGATTTGCATGAACCGCATTATCATGGTGAGCAACCAAAAAAAAAGGAGAGAAAGAAAGCTCCACCAAAAAAAAAAAAAAAACACGTGAAAAAACAAAGAAGAAACACGTGAAAAAAAGAAGAGAAAAAGAAAGAAAGAAAAGAAGAAGAAGAAAAAAAAAATAGAGCCTTTTTTACCATCCTACTACAACATTAGAGTTTTCTTGAAAGAGAAGACTTGCTTGAAGCCATCGATGGAGAAGAAGAAGAAAAACTTGAAGATCCTTGAGGAAGAAGAGTTCTTGATCTTGGAGCACTCTTGAAGACTTTTGCAAAAAGAAAGCAATAAGAGCAAGAGATCCAACCTCATCTTGCTTTTATAAAAAAGAGCAAACCAAAAGAGGAAACAAGGAGAAAAGCTAGGAGGTAAGTGCTAAAAATTAGCAACTTTCCTAAAAGAAAGGAGATTTGAGATATTCTCTCCTAAAGAGAAGATTCTTTGAGAAATTCTCTCCCTAGAGAGAGGAAACTTGAAAGATTCTCTCCCAAAGAAAGATACTTTGAGATTCTTTCCCAAAGAAAGATATCTTGAGAAATTCTCTCCCAAAAGACGGAAACATGAGAGATTATCTATAATTAAGGGTATTTTAAGATATTCTCTATCCAAAGGAGATATTTTTAGATATTCTCTACGAAATGACACCACATGAGATCTAGGCCATCTCAAAAGCCTAAGATCCCATGGGTTAGCCTACATGAGTCAGGTTTGACCACCTAGGCACTACAAGAGGCTTTTAGTCAAAGAAAAATCCCTCTTGCCACGAGCACACAAAAATGGTTCCATGCCTCTTTTGAGTTGATTGGACCATACAAAAGAAAATCCAAGCCTCACGAGCTTCCAAAATTCAAACCATCCCACCTCATATACCAAATTGAGCCAAAATCTTGAAATTGACATTCCACAAAAATCCAGACCAAACCTGACCCCCTACCTCGCCGCATATAGCTTGTTAGGTCACAAGGTCAAAACCAAAACCAAATCTAACCCCCAACTTGCCACATACAGCTTGTTGGGTCACAATGTCAAAATAAAAAATCAAACCCCGACCCCCTAACCTGCCACATACAACTTGTTATGTCACACGGTAAAAAAAAAACCTTCTTGACCGCCTAATGCGCCACATACAGCCCTTAGGTTCACAAGGTCAAAAGGAAAACCCAATATCCAAAATCCAAAACCCAAATCCAAACCCCTCATGTCATTTTCAGAACTTTGCCTTGAGATGGTACATGATCCCTCTCACTACCATAAAATCCCCTCGGAAACTCAAAATGCTACTTTACCAAAAAGAAAACTGTTGAAAGATTCTTGGTTAAGTCAAAAGCTCTCCTTCAAAGTTCTCTTCGAGGCACATCGACTTCGACAGTAATAACTCGTCCCTGTACCTCGAGGGAGCATTTGTTGACACAAAAAAACTGTCACTTTGCCTCTTCAACATCGAGAAGCCACATGAAGCCGCATCTTACTACAAACAGGCAATGCCACTTCAAGCGTCAAATCTTGTCAGAATCAAACAAAAACTGCGAGATACTTCAAGACAGCCAAAAGAGGGCTGCACCTGAAATTTTGGGCCATTTCAACATCATTTGTCCTAACTTCACTCCTCCAGCAACTGAGCAGGAACTCCTAGCGGCAGTGAAGCCAGAGACCCTGACACACAAAGTAGAGCACACAACTGGCCTCAAAATTCCACTATGAGGCTCCATATGAAGTTTCAGGCCATTCCAGCATCATTTTGCCTAACTTCACTCCTCCGGTAGCCAAACATGCTCCCCTGATGGTGACAGTGTCAAAGACATCAAAACTTTGATTAGAGCCTACAATGATTTCAAAATACCTCCAAAAGGCTACATCTCAAATTTCAAGTCAAACTGACAACGTTTGACCCTCCATCAACCCTCGAGTAGTAAAATCAAGCCTCTCGCCGACGAGAACCACTGAGGCCATCACTCATCAAACAGAGCACATGGGTGGCTTCAACATGCTTCCAAAGGGCTGCACGTCAAATTTCAGGTCATTCTGACGACGTTTGACCTGACTTTGACGCTCGGAAACAAAATCAAGCCCACTGGCGGCGGAGCTTCCCGGGACCATGACATCCAAATCGGAGCTAAAGGTTCATCTCGAAATGACTTCAATAGGCTCCCCATCAAAGTTTAGGTCAATCGGACATCGGTTGACCACACATCAAGGCGCGACATCTCCCTCGCAATAAAATCAAGTCTAGTGGCGACGGAACCCCACACGGTTCCAAAACTCAAACAAAAGCCTATGATTGGTCTTGTCTACTGCTCATGAGGCTCCACCTCAAATTTCAGGTCATTCTGACATCGTTTGACCTAGTTTGACTTCTGACAGCAAATCGACAGCTCTGCACGACAAAGTCTGCGGCTTTCCCAGAAAATCAGAAACTTTTCTCTCCGATATGCAAGGCTTCTCGTCCAATTTTTCTGCAGGGAAATCAGGCCAAAACATGTAGAAAAATGTCAAAAAAAATATCAAAGAAAAAAAGAACAGAAAAATCGAAGAAACGACCGAAAAATGGTGACCAAAGGGGAAAAATGCCCCATGGTCGCAGGCGACCCTGGGTCCATGGTCGCAGGCGACCCTGGGTCCATGGTCGCAGGCGACCCTGGGTCCATGGTCGCCGGATTTCCACTGAAAGGCTCATTTTCGGATCCTCTACGCATTTTGAGAATCCCGGCCCCTATGGTTTTCCGAAAATCTGATTTTTGGTGCTCGAAATCAGCTGAACTTCATCAACATCTCGTATCTACCATCAAGAGCATGTGGTCATCATCGCACGCTTCAAAATTACCAAACTGGCCAACCAAGAAAGTACACTTTCTGTTCGACCGATCGAGAAATCGACAAGACAGATGTTACCGGCCCACTGATATCAACCAGTGTCTGAAGTTGCATCCCCATCCGACATCAAACAACATGCGGATCCCTCGGCGATCATCGCAAGAAGAATTCCAAAAGACGCGGTACGGCCCGTGACTCTTCGAGTGACCAAGCGACCACTTAATACAGTTAAATGACCCGTTTTATTGCAACTTAATGCAATCATTTACCTATTATTTTGGACGGCCCAATCAGAAGCAACGAAAGAGGAGTTACAAATCAAAGAAATCATGGCATTAAAACCTTGAAACTCTCTCATCATGGAGATTAAAGGGGATTAAATGCCCATTATTCTCCATTAGCCAATCAAAAGCCAAGAAAAAAGAGTTACGAAATAAATGAATTAAGACTTGTAACTCCTCCCATCATGGAGCATCAATGCCATCAATTCTCCCATTATGGAGCATCAATGCCATCAATGCTCATAAACCCACCCCATGGCTACCAAGAGCCTATAAAAGGGGGTCATTCCAAGAAGAACGGAGGCCAGATCCAGAAAGATCGACATATACACACAGAGAAGGGAGAGAGAAGTCCAAGAAGAAAGCTCTGCTACCTTGAAGAAACTCTGCTGCAACAAACACCACAAGGTGATTGAAGTCCCTTGTGGGGCCACCCCCCAAGGCCCCTCTCTTTCCATCCGACATGGCTAGATGCGGCTTTTCAGCCCGTCTATTCATTTTTTTATTGGATATAGGACCTTCCCTTAGTCCTTTTCCTCTAAAAATCTGAATTCCAAGCCAAGCCAAAGGAATCAAAGCATCATACGTTCTCATTTGAAGGACGATGGCGAAGTCCATACATGACTTGCGACCGTCGATCTGAATGAGTCCCCAATCTCTTGAAGAGTTAGAATTTATTTTCTTACTTTTCTATTGTATTTTGTATTTTTTTTTCTAAAGAGACAACAAAAATCACAATTCTTGTCCTTCATTATTGATAAGATTTGTACATCGCCTTTTATGGCAAAAAATTGCCTTTCATGGCAAACAAAAAAAATCTCCTCTTACGGCATTAAAAAAAAAAAACTTTGTCTCTTTTCTTAAATATATGTGCAATGGAAAATTAGGAAAAAAGAATGATTTCCTTTCTACTTGTGAAGGTGGATCTCTGGATCACCTTTTCTAAATTCTAAGTAGAACAGAAAATCTGGCATACTCGTACAAAAATATTGGTGCTCGCCTTTCTCTTTTTCCCTCCGCCAGCCTTTCGGTAGCCCCGGGGACGGAAGAGAGGCGAAAAGGAAGAAACGGGTCCATCAGAGCTAGTACGTGCTCAGATGGTTCTAGGGCAACGAGATTTGCAGGTTTGTTGTGTCGGTGATGTCGTCGTGCTTGACTCTAGAGTACGTTACACACCTGGGTGAAAGTCCAAGATCGAATCTGGGGAGGGGGGGGGGGTGGTGAATAGGGTGGGCTCAAAAAACTAGACCAAATTTAAATCTTTTAGCTTTTAAGTCACTTATGCTTTCATGAAGATTAATTATTTTGTGAAGAGGAGTAGTCTCTAAGTTAAGCATACTAACAACTACAATCTTTATTCAATGATAGTATCAAACATATGAGGATCATCCATGTAATGAAAGCAAAAGATCAATCACCATAATACAAGCATGTATAGTGGTTCGGCCAATGTGCCTACATCCACTCCCGGCGTCCCTACCGGATTTTCACTAACTCAAATTAAGGTTTAGGTTCACCTTCAACCTTATAAATACATCACTATGCTTTTCAAGGCTAAGTATAAACCTTTACAACACTATATATGCTTTTCAAGGCTAAGCACCAACCTTTACAACAAGAGGATTCTCTCTTAAATAAATGCCTATGAATGCATGGATTAAGAAAACAATGTAAGTGCAATTTAATGCCTCTAAATTGGTTGAATTGAAAATGAAATCTCACTCTCTAGACATATGCATATGAATGGTAAAAGTCTATGATTCATGCATATACTAGAAATTCTTCTCTCTCTTTCTAGAAAGAAGAAATTCTAAATGATGCAAAGATGTTAATCATTTATATGAGCAAAAGTTTTATGACAAACAAATGGGTTTTCAAAGTGAACAAACTTGATTTGAAGAAGTAAAACTTAAATCTAGCAAGTTAGTTTTGAAACAATAAAACAACCTCATGTGAATTGCAAACCATACGTTGATTTCATAAAGCTAAGAGATTTTAAAGTTCTAAGCAAGTTATGAAAAACAACATTTAAAAAGATAGACAACTATTTAATCATGCTTAAAGAAAACAAAGATTTAGTAACAAAGCATGAGTTTAAACTTGGGATAAAGAAAGCACACCCATTTGAAGATCAAAGGTTGAATCAATGGATTAGCTTCATAATCCCTTCACTAATACTCTTGAAAAGTTGTTAGTCATTGGCCTTAAAAATCCCCCAAAGTTCAACGACATTTTTCAAACAAAAAACCACTTTTTAAAGAGAAAAAGTTCCCAACGGCTAGTGCCCGGTCGACCTGGTATAGGGCCGAGTCGACCAGGTGCTCAACGGCTCTAAAAATGCCCGTTGGAGAGGCCTAACGGCACAATTCTCCGGTCGACCCGCAGTGTGCCCGGTCGACTCAGCCAAGGGAGGTCGACCTGGAGACAACCCTGAAATTCTGAATTTTTAGAAAGTTGAAACTAAGAGGGTTTCTTTCCAGGGGACTTTGAGGCACATTGATCAAGTTTGGATCATGGCTTAAAAAGGATGAAAATAGAATTTTAAAGACATGAAACATTCAAACCAAAATATGGATTTAAAGTGAAAACATTTGGAAAGCTTGAAAAGATTTTTGAATTCAAAGATAGAACATTTTGAGACTTGAAAATCTGAATTAACAACTTCATGAACTTAAGATAAATAAGATTTGAAAACCATGCATATCATATAATAAAAACAAAGATTATGAATGAGAAATATGCATGAAGATCCTAAGATTAAGAAGTACATGAAAGAATGAGAGGTCAAGCAATGAAAATGAATGCATCCTATCAAATTGCAACAAAACAAAAACTCTAACAATCTCCCCCTTTGCAATTTGATGGCAACTCTAGAAGCTTGAACTCTCTCTCAATCTCCTTTGAAACTTGAACAACAACTTCTTTGGACATTTAAGGAGCTTTGGATGATCATGAGTAGTTGGACATCTTGGTGCTTTGGATTTTCCTTACGAGAGCGACGAAACTTGGAAACTACTCAATTAACACTCTAGGCTTAGCTTCTCCCCCTCAACATTAGCAACCCTTGAAGAGAAGCTTTCCTCCCCTTAAGTTAGAAAAACCTTGAATCTTCTCCCCCTTAATTGGAGATCACTTGATATCACTTGATATTTCTCTCCCCCTTTGACATCTAATTGCAAAGGAGCCTGCCCATCAATGAGAAAACACACAACCTTGTTAGTAGCACCTGTTTATAAGAGATATGATAAAAATAAAATGTGGTAATAGGTGATTAGCCAACAAAAGTTTAAAATTCAGGGCATGGGCCAATGCCCAATTGATGTCTCGATTTTATGAACCGATCATTTCCTAGGGGTTTAGTAAATAAGTCAGCCAATTGGGTATCCGTTGGAACAAAAATTAACTCAATAGAGCCTTGATCAGCATGATCACGCAAGAAATAATAGCAAATGTCAATGTACTTAGTGCGAGAATGCTGAATAAGATTTTTAGAAATGCTAATGGTACGAGAATTGTCACACATGATAGGCATGCATTGTTGTGGAACATTATAATCTAACAAAGTTTGTTTCATCCACAACAGTTGAGCACAACAGCTACCTGCAGCAATATATTCAGCTTCTGCAGTAAACAAGGATACATAATTTTTTTTTTGCTATGCCAGGCTACTAAACAGTTTCATATGAAATAGCAGCAGCCACTAGTGCTTTTCCTATCGTCTATAGATCCTACCCAATTTGCATCACTATATCCAATTAATTGCAGAATTGAGTCACGGGGATACCAGATACCATAATGAGAAGTTCCATCAATGTATTTTATGATTCGTTTAACAGCCTTAATGTGAGACTCTCGGACCGCTGCAGGGATCTAGGTTCGAGGGAGTGACGTACAAGATAATTGGTTTTGATTGATTGGCTTACCTGGGGCCATCTCAACAAACACTTAGGATCCAAATGTCGGGTTGTGGAAGATGAATTTGGTGCATATGAGGTTTTCCGACATTTGAGACCTGAAAGTGTACATTGAGACTTCAACAAAGTTGTGATACTTCCCCGGTAAATCACTCACAAAGGCTCCTCCTTTTCCCCCTTGGTTTCTATGATACAATGTGTTTTTAGATCAACAATTTCCATCCCCCAAACATAAATGGGTCCTTAGGGGCCTACACTAATAAGACATGAGAAGACAGTATGCAGAAATAGCCCCGGGACAGAACCAAGGTCCACTCGAGAGAGAGTACCTCCGCTCGAGCGGACTGCCCAGAGCCTTTCTCAATTGAGCAAGTGGAGCCTCTGGCAATCCCATAAGGCTTTCTCGCTAGCTGCTGCCTGAGCTCATCCATTGCAAATGATTCTGCCCTTTTGCATATTTTTAGTTCCCTTCTTCCTTCCATTCCACTCCTCCATCTTTCCTACACAAACATGAGCTTCCCTCTTCCTCAAACATACCATCATTCAACCACAACACCACAACCATCATCATTAATCAATTTGAATGCAGAAAACAAAATTTGAGCAACTTAGAAAACTAATTTCATCAACTCCATATCTACTATCATAACCAGATTTCTAAAGAAACTTTGAGTATAACTAGAATTCCAAATTCCCTACTAAACATCAATTGCTCATCAAAAGACAAAAACGGTAACAAATATACAAAAATTAACTTAGGAATTTTCAATGTAAGACATAATCTAGCTATGCATGTTTGTGCTCATCAATTATTCACTTGCCTTATATCAATTGGATACCAAAGATCACTCAAACACTCCTCTTCACAGCTAGCACCTCCAATCTACAAAAACCCCCCCAAGAACACACCTAAAAAACTCCCAACATTTAGAAAGAGGAAGGAGCACTCCAAGAGAATCCATGCTGAAAGTCCAGGATCCAAACCCTAGAGGAGGGGGGCGGTGTGAATAGGGTGAGCTCAAAAACCTAGACTACTTTTAATTTTCTAATACCAATTATGCTTCGGAAATTAATTGACTTGACTGCAAGTGGAGTTTCTAAGACTCATATGAACAAGTAAAGAAACTATGTAATCCTTCAACATTGGCATTAAAAAGAAATATTAATAAACTAAGCATATGAGCATCATCCATGTCACACCCTTGAACCCAGACCCTACAGCGGCCCGACCCCGGGGAGCGGGAACGGAATTGAATACCAATTATATTTCTCCCAGGATCTGCATGTGTGAGGATGATACATTTCAACACAATCTGAATATTTTTGCGAAAGCTTTCCTGGCGTTACGATCTAGAGTCTGTGGCCATCGTATTCCATGCCACACGCAACTGCTAGCATATAGCTATCATATCAAGGATCATATTAGACTGGAATAAATCATCACACAAAGTACAGAGCTGACAATAATAGGATATTGCATTCCCATATATGTTCAAGTTACAAATTATCAATGTGTATTAATTAAAAGTCCCAAGAAAAAAGCTAATAAAAGACATACAAATAACAAGCTAAATAAACACTACCCCACATGTGACGTAGCTCCGATGTCAAGCTCAATGTCTATATGACATAGTTGACACTATAACCTACAAACTCATGGCTCCACAGCCAACACATGCACTCAACTTGGGGCGAAGAAGTCTGGACCTGAGTACCAAAATATTGGGTCAGACATGACCGTCTGGCAGGTGGGTGAAAAGATACAAACAATATAATAATTTAAAAGTTACCTTGGAAAATAATTAAAACATGCTTAAACAACATATTCATGAAATAAGATGCATGATTTGTCCGAAAACACATGATCAGTGTAAAACATGAATATGCACCAATGAATCAGGAACTGGCAAGATGGCAACCACACAAAGCTAAATCCTCCGTCACAAATGTGATGAGAGCACACTAGAGGTATTGGTCTCAGACACACAAAGTGACGAGAGCCAACTAAATATATATATAAATAGCTAGACAAAACCATGGTTGCGGAACCGAGTAGCGGGATAGGGCAGGACCCAGACTGCAGCTGGCAAGAGCAAAAAGGGGGACCTCCAAGTCGGTGGATCAAGCCGACAAGGTTGTCCAAGCTTAGTGGTGCCGACTCATAGGTCACATGAAGAAATTAGAACATATATATAGGTGTATAACACCCAAACAGGCTAAACAGGATGCTGAACATATATATATATATATATATATATAGGTGTATAACACTCAAACAGGATAAATAGGCTGCTCATAGGCACTCATATCACATTAATATCTGATCATGAATGCATAAAGCTGACAGAATACTTAGATTCCATATTTCCGTAATTTTAAGAAAAACTAGTAATGACACATGAAGACGGAAGAGTACATATGTAATTCGAGTAAAACAAAACATGAATGGGTTTCCATATAATTCCGGACTATATATTGAGGCTTCAAGATTTAAACCAATGTGTATAAGGGTCTCGTATGTCGGTTTTGTTTTTGGATTAGTACTCCGGAAGATCGAGGACATTCCAAGGCCCCTATACACATTGGCAAGCAAAGAGTCCTCAATGCATTTCCGTGATGGGGTTTCTTACTCAACCGAGCTCCACATATCATTTTCTAGATCATATCATGGCATTGGGGATCCAGACCTCTCCAAGCATTGAAACGCCCCATTTTAAGCCCTCAACATAGACCTAGGCATAAAAGACAGTTGGCTCGAATGGACCAGAGGTTCACTCGAGCCAAGAGCTCTCTGGGAGCGAACCCAAGTTTGCTCGAGCGAACTGGTCCCTAGGCTGGTTGGCTTCAACCAACTGGCCTCTAGAAGGGGTTGGCTTGAGCAAACATGGGTTCGCTCGAGCGAACTCTTCCAGAAATGAGTTTCTGTGCAGTCTGTGCTCCTTCTTCCTCTTTTTTCAAATCTCTTATGAGCCTCAAGTCTTCTACATAAATGAGGGGCTCAGAACCCCCTCCAAACCACACTTATTCCTCCATCAAAACCTCCCTCAAAATAAATCAAGTCATCTCCATTTTCATCCATATTCATCACAAGAGAAAACCCGATCATCCATGGATTCCATATGTAACATAAATCAAGATTTAACAAAAAATCAAATGTATACATTTCCAAGAGATTAAGCAAGAGGGAAAGACCCATCAAGATGCACATTTTTCGAAATCAATAGAAACCATGGTGAGAAACATAAATAGAAGCAAGTATTAAATCACTAAGAGCAAGTAATGAAATCCATATTTTCTCATAAAACATGTTAGCGTTCAAAATCATCCATTCATCCACTTGCCTTGGCCTCCAAGATAGCTAAACAAGCTCCCAATCTCACTCCCAAGCCCAAAGTCTCCAAGCTACACAAAAACCCCCAAAATACACTCATTTAGAACCCTAAATGGCTAATACAAAGAACAAGAATGAGAGAGCTTCCAATAAAGAAGATGGACTCTCTAGGGCTAGGAAAACACAAATCTAAAAGGTGGAATTGATTGCTTACTTGAAAGTTCTTCAAATAACAAGAGCTTGCTCAAAGAAGACCCTAGGATGGCTGGATTTCTCTCCCAAAAGCATCAATGGAAATCTCTCAAGGTGAGGAAGAAGATGATGAGATCCATTTCTCCATTTGGGCAAGGTTTCGAAAGGTTTGGAGATGAAGAAGCAAGAAGAAGAAAAGAAGAAACCCTAGAGTGGGTGCAGCCACTCCTTCCACAACAAATGAGAGCAAGAAGAGGGGAAAGTGAAGGTGGGTTCTCTTTATATAGAAAGTGGAGATGGGTCCCACAACTAACCAAATTTGTCGAGCTACAAACATGGTTTTCCGGGTCTCGAATGAGTTCGACGAAAAAGGGAAAAATGTTTCTCATAAAAACTAGTTTTCAAAAGTATAATTTTCACATGGTTCTGAGATCTCGAAATTTGGGTCTAAATTCAATGTGAAAAACCGATTTTGCCCCCAGGGCGGGAAAATTTGGTTTTCGGAGCTTCGAATGGGTACGGAGTGAACACGAAAGTTGTATGAAACGATGAGATTAGTCAAACGAAGCTGAAATGAGAATTTTTAAGAATCATAAAGAACCTCCCCAAACCGACCACGCAAAACAAATAGGACTCTACGGTCACTAACTAGGTTCACTGGCTCTCAAAACTCCCTAAAACTAAAGAAAATGCATTCTAACTCACAAACTCAACCAAACAACCACTAATCCCACTTAGAAAACTAATCCACAACTTAATCAACACTAATCCCAGGAATCAGGGGTCGGAGTCTCACAATCCATACATTAAAAATTCAACCACCATAACAACCAAATTTATAGTGGTTTGGCCAATCATGCCTACATCCACTCTTTGTTTCCCTACTGGATTTTTCACTATTTCAACTTGAGGTTTAGGCTAACCTCTAACATTACAACCACTACATCCACTTTTATTTGATGAGTTGTATTTAGAATTAACTTTATAATTTCTTTGGTTTTCTAGTTTAATTAGGTTTCTTAGAAACTTAGTTTAATTATGTTTCCTATTTATATGACATTGTAGAGAATGTAATTTCAGAGTTGAATAACTGAATTTGAGTTTTCCCATTGAGGTGTGTCCTCATTATTGTCTCTGTAGAGACTTATTAAGTGTCTGCGAACACGTGCTGCGGCACCCTATTATGCTTTAGCACTTTCCAGTGAGCCCTAACCCTAGGGTCTGCATCACTGCAATTAAATGTAATATCTCAGTAAAGTCATTTTACAATGTTCTAATTGACTACTCTCATTCTATTCAAGGGTGAGAAAGGTTTTAAGATTCTATCAGACCACCTCGAGTGTTAGCCTTTTGTTGGGTGGTGAGATGTCATAGAACTCTTACTTTAGACAAGTTGAGGAGGTGTAAGTATATCATTGTCAATGGCCGCCTGATATGTTTAGAGGATGAGGAATCAATGTATTGTATTTGCTCATAGACTTTGATATACAATTCTATTTTTTTTTTGATATGTGATGGTTCATGCCTTGGAGAGTTACGAAACTTTTTCGTCAATAACACTTGGGAATAAAATATGATCGCATGAGGATTCTTTGGAAGGTGGTGTTTTATGCGGTTTGTTGCAAATGAACAATCGTGTTTTCAATAATAAAAATAAATCGGTGGAGGATGTTGTAGCGTATATTATTTAATCTATTTCAGAGTGAGTGTGTTCAAGAAAGGAGTTCAAAGAGGTGGGTTTGGAGGATTTATATAGATCTTGAGCAGCTCATTTTCAAGGTTGATGGGTCTCTAAGCCTTTGAATAGTGTTTTGTGAGAATATCCTCCTATGAGTTATCTCAAATTAAACTTTAATGGAAGTTATGTTCAAGCCATTAAAACAGGTGGAATTTGAGGTGTCATTAGGGACTGGAATGACATTTTTGTAAGGAATTTCTCTAGGCTGGTGGATTCCCTTGATGCTAATGAATTTGAAATTGCTCTTTTGGTTGGTTGTTGCAAGTTGAGTAAGTTGGAAGGTTATATCTATCATTGAGAGAGATTCTTTTTCAGGAATTCAGAGAAGTTTAGGAGAATTGTGTAAGTCCTGTGGATCCGAACCCTAGAGGGGGGGGGGGGGGTGAATAGGGTGAGCTTCAATTATGACCAATTTTAATCAATTTTAACTTCTTTAAAACAAACTAGTCACATGTGATGATTAATCATACAAGATGCGGAAGCTAACAAAAGAATCACCACAAAGCAATCACCATCACACAAGGAATTATAGTGGTTCGGCCTCAATGCCTACATCCACTACCGGCTTGTGAACCAACACCCCACCGGATTTCCACTATTTATGCTTTTCAATAGGCTAAGTTATAACCTTTACAATACGCTTTCCAAGGCTAAGCAATAACCTTTACATTGATGTTTTTCAAGGCTTAACATCAACCTATACACTATGCTTTTATAGGCTAAGCAATAACCTCTTCAACCACAAGGTTGGTTATCTCACTAAGATAGTGTCTATAAACACTTGATGGAGATTCAATTAAGCTCATTACAATGCCTCTTGATTAGGCGGATATGGAAGTGAAAAACTAATACACACTCACACTATGAATGCAAAGATGAAAGTACATGAAGTGTGTGTGTGTGGTCCTCAATCATTTTGAAAATGAAAGCTCATAAATGTATGCCTAAGGCTTTTGAAAGTTTTAGCTCAAAAACATTTATGATTGAGGAAATGCTAATCACATGTTAAAAGTAACAACTTGTTAATGAGATCAAAGATTTTACAAGTTGTATGAAATTAATCAGCTCTAAACATGTGAAGCATAGGGATGTCAATCAAATCAACATGTAGCTCAAAACATAAAAATAGATTTGATTGAAAAGAGGGGACAAATCATATGTAATTATAAATACAACTTGAAAGTGATATACCTATCAAAGTAAGGCAAGTTGTGAAACTTTAAAACAATAATACACATATGATTTGTAAAGATGTTGAATCCAAAACATAAGATACATTTGAAAGAGATTTTCTTATGATGGAAAAACAACAACCAAAGATTCAACCAAGTATATGAATCATGTTACATATTTCATTAACATGATCTACTTAGATTTACCAAAGATAAAGTACTACTTGGATTGAATCAAATGGTGATGCATCCAAAACAATAGATCTATTCAAAGTATAAAACATGCTAAGGATACAACACATCATAGTTTATCATGTTACTAAAGATTTACCAATGATAAAACAAAACATGAAAACATATGATTTGTAAAGAAGTTGAGTCCAAAACATAAGTTAGTTTTGAAAGTGATTTTCTTATGATGGAAAACAACAACCAAAGATTCAATCAAGTATAGGAATCATGTTACATATAATTTCAAAGGTTCTTTCATTAACATGATCTACTTAGATTTACCAAAGATTAAGTACTACTTGGATTGAATCATATGGTGTTGTATCCAAAACAATAAATCAACTCAAAACATAAAACATGTTAAGGACACAACACAAACATAGTTTAACATGCTAGAAATGATTTACCAAAAATAAAACAAAGCATGAAAACATATGATTAAGGAAAGTAAAGCCTACTTGGTGATTTAACTTCATTAATCCAAGCTTTAGCTTTCCTAATGCTCCCCTTCATCCCTTGGTTCTTTTCCCTTGAATATGCCTCAAAACCTCTCAAGGAGGGGCTTAAAAATCCTAACTTTTGGCAAAGGAAAGAACTCATATTTATAGCAAAAAGTGCCCAACGGCTAGTCCTCGGTCGACCTGCAAACAGGTCTCGGTCGACCGGGAACACACAACGGTCAGAAAAATGACCGTTGGGGCGCCAGGGCAACTTTCTGCCTGCAGTGTTCCCGGTCGACCGGGACCTCTGCGCCGGTCGACCGGCGACACTGCTGGGACCCCAAAATTTCCAACTTTTGCATTTTGAAAGATTTTCTTTGTGGAACATTTTGGGCCATTAAACCAAGCTTGAATACATGTTTTAAATCATTCTAAGAGGTTTAAAAACATGAAACATAAAAAGCCTAAAATGATTCAAAACTTTAAAAACAAAGGCTAGCTTAATTTCTAAAACTTTTTCCAAAAACAAATGCATCCAAGTTTTAAAAGCAAATCATGCATAAATCAAAACTTTTACAAATCTTAAAAGTAATGCATGAATAAAACAAGATTTCAAGTTTATCTAAAACAATGCAAGTGTGTAAATCAAATGATGCTTGAATGATAATGCATCCATCAAATTGCAATCTACAAAATTCCTAACAAATTGTTCTCCTCCTGGGAGCACTACAAGAAATTTGGGGTTTAAGGACGACACAAATTTGTCCCAAAATGTACATATTTCGTTACCAAAACTAATTGAGACGAAAATTTTTCGTCACCCGTTTTGTTCCCAAAGCCTTGTCGCTAAAAGGTATTAGAGACGAAAAAAAAATTCGTCATTGAAAAAGATAAATTTGTGACGATTTTTTTTTGTCTCCAATACACTCTGTTGGAAACAAGTAATTTTTTTTTGTCTCCAATACACTATGTTGGAAACATACTTGTAAGTAATTAGTGACAAAATATTTTGTCATTAAAGGAAGAAATTAGAGACAAAAATATTTTGTCATAAATATAAGAAATAGAGACGAAATTTTTTTGTCACATTTACCCCGCCCAACTCAAGGACTTCCCAAGAGGTCACCCATCCTAACACTGCTCCCGCCCGAGTACGCTTAACTTCAGAGTTCTTACGATTTTTGGAGCCACACGATTCTAGAAGACTTCATGCTAAGGTAATACGGGGTTTGACTTATAAGCCATGCTCAAGACTTGGATATTTCCGATTCGGGCTAACGGAGACTCATCGTTTGAAACCGGTGGTTGACATGCTACGCCCCGCGATTAAGAGTACCGCCCGGACCAAGATCTCACATTCTCCCCCACTAGAAATAGAGTCGTCCTCGGCTCTGATACCAACTGTCACAGCCCCGCCCAACTTAACATGAAATTGTCCACTTTGGCCCACGTGTACGTGCGATGACTTCCCAGGAGGTCACCCATCCTAGTACTGCTCCCGCCCGAGCACGCTTAACTTCGGAGTTCTTACGATTTCCGGGGCCACATGGTTTTAAAAAGCCTCATGCTAAGTTAATACGGGGTTTAACTTATAAGCCCATGGTCAGGACTTGGATATTTCCGATGCGGGCTATCGTAGACTCGCCGTTTGAAGCCCGTGATTGACACGCTACGCCCAGTTGTTAAGGGTACCGCCCGGACCAAGATCTCACATTCTCCCCCACTAGAAATAGGGTCGTCCTCGGCTCTGATACCAACTGTCACAACCCCGCCCAACTCAGCCTGAAATTGGCCGCTTTGGCCCACGTGCACACGCGAGGACTTCCCAGGAGGTCACCCATCCTAATACTGCTCCCGCCTGAGCACGCTTAACTTCGGAGTTCTTACGATTTCCGGGGACGCATGGTTTTAAAAAGCCTCATGCTAAGTTAATATGGGGTTTGACTTATAAGCCCAAGGTCAGGACTTGGATATTTCTGATGCGGGCTAACGGAGACTCACCGTTTGAAGCCTGTGGTTGACATGCTACGCCCCGTGGTTAAGGGTACCACCCGTACCAAGTTCTCACAGTAGAAGAGACTGAGAGAGGTAGGTGTACCTGGCGGTGGCGGACTCCTGGATGGAGGATGATGGGCACAGATGATGGTGATTGGTGATGGTGGCTGCGTCTGGGAATTCTAGGTGAGAGAGACCGAGAGAAGTAGAGATGAGAGGGATCATGGGTCTGCACTGCGTGTGTTGATGGAGGGTGATGATGATTGATGGGGGCCAATGGGCCATGGGGCTGCTGCTTGAGACGATGGGTGGGAGATGTTGGAAAAGGGTTTTGGAAAATGGGGAAAAGGGTTCTTCTCTCCTCTTCTGGAAAAGGGTTTTGGAAAAGGGTTTTGGAAAAGAGAGACCGGGATAGATGGAGGGACAAAGGGGGAAATGAGTTTTGGAAAGGGGCGTTTGATTGGGGTGGGGGGAATGGGGGGATGGACGTTAGGGCCTTGGGGGGCCCATTTTAGTCATTTTAAAGGCTTTTCCAAAGCAATACTTGTAAGAGAGGAATAGGCTCAAGTGCGAACGAAATTGGTGCCACCGAAAATGAAATTGGCACCTTATTTTGGTGACCAAATATTTTCGTCTTCCATAACTTATCCTTAATAGTGACGAATTATGTTCGTCACAAAAACAAATTATATTTTGTGACAAAAAATTTCGTTTCCAATGAGCTAAAATAATTCGCGCCAAAGCAAATGAAATTGGCGTCTTATTTTGGTGACGAAATATGTTCGTTGTCTATAACTTATCCTTATTGGTGACGAATTACGTTCGTCGCAAAAACAAATTATATTTTGTGACAAAAATTTTCGTCTCCAATGAGCTAAAATAATTCGCGCCTGCAAATGAAATTAGCACCTTATTCTAGTGACGAAATATTTTCGTCTTCCATAACTTATCCTTATTAGTGACAAATTAAGTTCGTCACAAAAACAAATTATATTTTGTGACAAAAATGTTCGTCTCCAATGAGCTAAAATAATCCGCGCCAAAGCAAATGAAATTGGCGCCTTATTTTGGTGACGAAATATGTTCGTCTTCCATAACTTATCCTTATTGGTGACGAATTACGTTCGTCGCAAAAAAAAAAAAAATATTTTGTGACAACAATTTTCGTCTCTAATGAGCTAAAATAATTGGCGCCAACACAAAACAAGTTGGCGCCATATTTTTGTAGACGAAATTTTGTTTTCGTCTCCTATACTTTTGAGAAAAATGAAAACAGACGACAAAATTTATATTTCGTCCCCTTTGGGTGTTCTTTTAAGAAAAAAAAAAAATTCGTCATCAGATTTCGTCGCAACAGCCTAAATTTCTTATAGTGGAGGTTGGTCGATATGGTGGAGAAGGTGCAACATATCTTGAGTATTACACCCCGTCCCGAGTTAATCGAGATTAACTTTAATTAATTATGATTAATTAATTTAACTATGATTAATAATCAAATTAAGTTGAATTAGTCTCAAATAGTTGAATTAAGCTTAGTGATTGAGTTTGGACAAGGAATGAGTCATTTGAAATGGTTTTAGACTCAAATCAGTGAGAACAAGGGCTTTTTTGTAAATACCAATTTTTGCGTATTCCATCAAATACGGTAACTCTTAATACCATCGCGTGTATCTCAAAGAGTACATCAATTTTCGTATTAGACTTGATTGCATTTGATTTGAAATGAAATGGATCAAGTGAGTCTTCATTTGACACAAAGTAAATAAGGATAGGAAAGAGGGTTTAAGTGTAAATTTATGTTTATAAAGGGTTTGAACAACTCAAAACTTCATTTCAATCGATCATTTCCAGCAATAGCAAACCCTAGGTTCCTTCCTTCTTTCTTCTCCATTCTTCTTCATCAATTGTCAAGGTTTGAAGCTGTGCAAGTGATTTTGGAGAGGAGATTTGGTTTCTTCATCTTCTTCATCAAATTTTTCTTCATTTATTGGAGCTAGAGTTAGAGGGAAATCTCAGATTTTTCCTTATTTAAGCTACAAGTAGGTAAGCTATAAGGATTACAAAACTTTCAAGTTCTATTGTGTGTTTAGGACTGTTGTCTAACACATGCAACTCATGAGAATCCTGTTTTTTATTATTTCATGATGTTAGGTTTAGAAAAGGATTTGAATTGGGATATTTCCATCTCAAATTGAGTTAACAAGAGAGGGTTTTTATTATTGGACTTCAAACTAAGGCAAGTATACTAATTTCTATTGGTCAAATTCAGAAATTCGTTTCAGAAATTTCTGTAGAACTAGGCACGGTTCGGTTAACCAAGTGATCGAATGCATTTTTGAAATTTGAGTGAAAGATAAGCTTGGTGGATTACTAACCAAAGGTAGCTGAATGTTAACTGAACATATTTGGTTAACCGAATGCTGACCGAGGGCTAATCGAGTGCTGACCGAGTGTTAGCCGAAGGCTAGCTTTCGGCTAGCCGAATTCAGGAGGAACTTTGTATTTGAAATTTTGATTTTTAGTCTTAATTTAAAGCCTATTGAATTAGAAGGTTTAAGGACTATTAAGTGAATGGTTTTGAGTTCAATTACTTGAATTTAATTGTTGGGAGTGGATTGTCAATCTTTGACAAATCCAAATCTTTGAAAGCATGGTAGGTCCTTTACCTTGGATTTATGGAAATGAATTAAGGTAAAGTGACTGTGAGAGCATTGTACATATACCTCCATAGGTGTTAATTAAAGGGGACTCTCATGTACATTTCATACATAATGTAATACCAATCAAGAATAATAGGTACATTAGATAACCGATGGTTACACCTAAATGGTTGGTTTGAGATAAAAAAATTGATAGAGTTGTGAATTGTCTTGACTCTCTAGATCGAATTGCATTTCATAATGTGTTAGTATTGTTGATCTCAAGTCTATATTATGATTTGCATTAGTCTTTATTCCTTTCAATTGTTATGAATGGAATATGTGAAACTGAATTGAATCCAAAAAGGATTGAAAATTGACTTGATTAATGTATTTGATTTGATTTGACTCATTGAGTCTGGCACTACTTAGTTGTCCTATTAAAGCTCATTATAGAGCCGAAATGGGTTAAATGATTTTTTCCTACTCCAGTAGATGGATTTAGGGGCATTCCGGAGCTCTGTGGTAATGCTAGTTGTCCCTAGCCCGAACACTGGTTAGATCCCACTATATTTGTATATTGAATGAATACTTCCATTTGGAAGAAATGAAATGCTAAATAGTTGCCAACTAGTGTATGATCCTAAATTTGATTCTTATTGCATATATTGAGATCATTGTACGATTTGTCTAGAATTCATTATTAAATTGGAGAATTGTCAAATGTTAGATTTAAATAGACTTAGTATGTGTTATAGCATATACTATCATAGATCTATTTACACATTGTTGAGTCGTCATATTCATTCGTGTTATTTATCGTGTTACAGGCCCAATTGCCAATGCCGGTCCTGCAAAGGCTGCAGCGCCATTGGAGGAGACCGCTCTGGTTCCTCCAGGACGATTAGTAGAATGGAATGGCAGGGATATCATTTGATCTTGATATATGAGTGCAAGAGATAAATAGAAGACTTTTGGAAATAATTTTTGAGAGCTTAAACTGTCTGTCATCATGCATTGTATTTTAAATATGCAGATGGTGACATGGTTATTAAATGAGAACTTTTTTGTTTTTTTTTGTAAAGAACTTAGTAAATTTGTATATGTGTAGATTTGTAGATGTGTAAATGTGTACATTCATACATCATGGAATAGTAGTATGTACTTTTCCATATTTGATATCGTATTTGTATATGCCTTCCACATTGTCATGTATATGACAGGTGTGATTGTAAATCTCACTCGCGTGAAGTATGTATATTCCTTGTGGATTTCGTTTTAACTTCGGTTAAATTCGGAGTTCACAAGAGTACGTGTGATCGCGCCTCGGGATTTACCCAAATGTAATCAAATCTCGGGCTCGGGTCGTGACATTAAGTTACTTGGGTGTTATTTTTCATCATGTATTACGCATGAAGCTAATGTTTCGGCAGATAAGTGTTTCATTTTTTTATTTTTTTTCTTTATCTTTTGATGTATAGATTGCTTTGAGATTTTTTGTGTTTTGTTTCTTTTTTGGGCTCTCCCCTCTAATTAATAAATGTTATCATTATAAATAATAATGATAATAAATCATACCTTTTCACCATGCCTCCATATAGTTCGGTTTTCTTTGGCTTCACAGTTCAACTTGGGCATTTACAAGTACAAGTTCTCATGGGTGCAAATGTAATAGTGTACATGTGTTATGATAATATGCCTAAATCATCCATCCAGGAATTTAAGCGTGAACAATTTTTCCTTCCAATTTCAGATTCAGATAGCCTCTGAGGAGCTACTTACAATCAAGACCAAGGAGTTCCTCTTGTAGGCTTTGACAGAGCATGTCAAGTCCAACCATGAATATGAGTAAGCTTGACACTAGTTGCACAGTTTCCTATTATTTTTCAAATGTTAGCTTCTGTAGATATTTTTTATTGCATTACATAACACCCAGAACAAGCAAATACTTCTACTATGACTGGTTCATAAGGCCCAAAACAATCTATCTTGCACAATTTTATTATTGTTTCAGGTGGACCTTCTTCATAGATCAGTATCTCAATTCTCATGCCATTGAACAACTTCATTTCCTCATGCAAGGAATTGCATGGGGTATCAAATCCATTCATAAATCAGTTGTTTATGGAAGCTAAGTGAAAAGGAGAATTATCTTAAATTAAATATATATATATATATCTTTAAAAACACGTGTACCTTGTGTATATCAAAAATACCTTTGAAAATAACTTTGGCCTGTAAGTCAAGTATTCAACTACTCAACAAAACCCTCATTCACATCTAGATGTTTCTCTTGTGTTCATAGTTTGCTTCTCAACTGCTTCCTAAATGTTCCCATCTATTTCACCAGTCCGCTTCTTAGTCACTTCTCAAAGATGCTTCTCATGCACATCTAGATGTTTCTTAGTAATGAACCATTAAAATAGGCTCATCCTGTGGAACATGGATTCAGTTAGTGGTCCCATTATTTCCTACTCAATTTAAATTAGTGATCCCATTAGCCATGGATTCTATTATCTTTGAGTAGAGTGAATTTTCCAGCCAACACTAGAAGATCTAATCGAGTTTTCTACTCATGCCAACCTTGCCAGTGTCTTTAAGCCAACACTACTTCGACACTGTATCCCTTGTTTTACTTGACTCTCTTTAATTTTTATGGTAACTTTTGTTTGTTTTATATATAGTACAGAGGAAAACAGTTGGTCTTCTTATGTCATCTTCTCTCTTCTTAGGAGCTTCTGTGGGTCCTCTGAAAGAATTTGTTACTTGAGTTTGATCCAAGGTAACTCTTCTGTTTACTTCTTTGCATATGTCTTACTTCTTGGAAAAGGTTGTCTTATTTCTGAATGGATTTGGTGCTCAGTTTTCCATATTTGGTGCAATGTTGGTGAATTAGTACTACGAGATTATGGTAAATATTTTGATATTTTAAATGGATACGTCATTAACCGTTTTAGGGCTATGTGCAGGACTAGAACATTATGCAAAGCTGATTGGGAAAGGATCACAATTTCATGGACTATACCCCGCCCACTATTTCTATGATTGTTTTGTTGTGCGCGTATATGCGGAAACGTGAATCAGCAATCGAGCAATCAATCAACCACACAAGAACAAGCAATCACACACAAAGAGATTTACGTAGTTCGGCAATCTTGCCTACGTCCACGGGAAAGAAACTCGACTCTCCTTTGGGTTCACTCTCTGTATGATATGCAGTACAGTATATCTCATGGGTTACACATTACATGAATATATAATGCTCTCTTTCTTATTCCCCAAGAAACCCTATCTTAGTCAATAAGAAAGGCCCGGTACAATTACCAAAATACCCATGACCTTGAACCCAATTGGTCTGAACCCACTAGGACAACAATCTCCCCCTCCAAACCATGGGGAAGACGCCTCTGAACCCCCTTACTAGGAGTCCAGTCTTGCCAACTCTGAACACAACTCTAGCTTTCCCTCATACATGACCTTAGTCATCATGTCTGAGGGATTCTTGTCAGTATGAATCTTCTCTAGCTTCATGAGATTCTTTTCGATGACCTCACGAATCCAATGATATCTTACATCAACATGCTTCGTGCGGGCATGGTATGTAGCGTTCTTGCTAAGATCCATAACACTCTGACTATCATAGTAGACTACATACTCTCCTTGCTTCAAATCTAGTTCTTGAAAAAATTTCTTCAACCAAATCATGAAGGACATAGTCTCTTACTCAGCTTAAAGTGACTGGCTAAAGGCATGCTAACTCGCTTAGCATCTTTCATGTTGAACTTTGCTAGCACCCGTTCAACATATTTCTCCTGTGACAACCACAGCTTCTTAGTATTCCTGTCACGACGTATTTGCATTCCCAAAATTTATCGTGCGGGTCCCAAGTCTTTCATGTCAAAAGTCTTTGACATGTCCTTTTTCAGCCTGTCGATCATCTTATTATCATATCTAATTATCAACATATCATCTACATATAAAAGAAGGATGATAAATTGTCATTACCAAACTTACGAATATAAACACAGTGATCTGCAGCCGTCCTTCGGTACCCATGACTCACCATGAATGAATCAAACTTCTTGTACCATTGCCTCGGTACTTGCTTCAGCCCATAGAGACTCTTCTTCAACCTGTAAACCATCTGTTGTTTTCCTTCTACTTCAAACCCCTCCGGTTGAGTCATGTAGATCTCTTCTTTTAGATCACCGTGAAGAAATGGAGTCTTCACGTCCATCTGTTCAAGCTCAAGGTCCATGCTGGCGACTAGACCCAAGACAACTCTGATAGAAGTCATCTTCACAACTGGAGAAAAGATTTCATCGAAGTCAATGCCCTTCGTCTGCGCAAAGCCTTTAACCACTAGCCGTGCTTTGTGCTTTTACAGTTTTTCACTGTCATCTCTCTTCAGTTTGAACACCCATTTGTTCTTCAAAACCTTCCTGCCTTTTGGAAGTTCCACCAGCTCATAAGTATTGTTCTTTTTCAAAGAACTCGTCTCATCATGCATAGCCTTCATCCATTCATCTTTATCTGCATGAGTTTTCGCTTCTCGCACTACAAGAAACTTGACATTTAGCTGCGAAAATTTTCGCGGCTAAAGGTCTTAGAATTGCGGCTAAAAGTTTTAGCGACAATATTTTGATCGCCGCTGAGTCGTTGCTATAAGTGCTGTCACTAATTCTTTTAGCCGCGATTTTAAAACATCGCGGCTAAAAGTTGGACTTTTACCCACAACTCCAAAGTTGTAGCTAAAAGTCTAATAATTAGCCGCAAGATTTATCGCCGTTTATTTAAAAAATTGTTGCCACTAAAAGTGTAAAATCGCCGCTAAAAATTTATTACAAACATATGAAAGTAGGGTTTTAGGGGCGATCTTAAGTCGCGGCTAAAAATTTAATTTTAGCGGCAACTATAAGTCGCCACTAAAAGTGGTGTGTATAGTAATTTTAGTGGCAACTTGTTATCGCGGCTAAAAGTTTAATTTTAGCAACAACTATAAGTCGCCACTAAAAGTAGTATGTATAGTAATTTTAGTGGCAACTTGTTATTGCGGCTAAATGTTTAAATTTTAGCCGTGATAACAATCACCACTACAAGTACTAGGTATAGCACCTTTAGTGGTAGTTTCAGCGGCGACTTGCAATTGCAGATAAACGTTTTACTTTCAGCTACAACAAGAAGTCGTCACTAAAAGTATTAAGTATAATAGTTCTACCAACGACTTGTTCCCGCGACTAAAAGGTTAAAATTAATTAAAAGGAAGAATAAGTTAATTTATTGATCCCTTTTCAAATTTTCATGAACCTGCTTATATAATATAAGAAAATGAAAACTTCATCACCATCAAGTATTAGAAAATAACCTCAAATTTAAAAACATTTAAGTTCTAAGGTACTTGACTAGCAAGAGTAAAATTTACATCAGCATAGAAAAAATATAAATAAAAAAAAATCATTATCATCCGGCTTTTGAGTAGTTATGCATCACATTGGAATTTGGCCTGACTCCTTGAATTGATGGAGGAGAATGTTTAGCTGGGACTGTAATGCATCTTGTACCTGAGCATGGACCTGTGTCTGTTGCAATTCTGCCTGGGACTGGAGCACTGCCTGCACCTGAGCTTGCACTTGTGTCTGCTGCGAGGCTAGTTGAGACTCTAAGGACTCCATTCGCAAAGCCATCTCACTATTCTCCTTTTCCAACAACTCCAAGCACCTTGTATCTGCCTCAGCACGCCTCCTAAACTCCTCATTCTCTCTCTAGCTGCGCATGGATTCGCTGCCCAACTGTAGAGGTCTTGGGCTTTGGTCCAGCCCCACGACCACGTATATATCCTGATCGCATGACATTGGACACATGCCAGCTTGCAAAAACAAAGTATGAATAGGCTAATTTGCGCGGGGTGTGAGGGATATAAGACCTGTTTGGCATGGGTGAGCAGCTCATTGGAGTAGGTCGGATTGGAGTGCCGGAAAACGATGGATGCCGTGGCATTGCAGCTGCAGTTTCTCCAGCAAGATCCGACCCGGTATTGTTAGTATCGATCCGATAAGCATGGCGATCAGTAGTCATGTCCTCTGGCCTTTGCCAACAGTAATGGTTTGTGTTTACTATAGAAAAGGAGAGTAAATGAGCAGAGGAAAGCAGAGCATAAACCAAAACAGAACAAAAGATTGATGAATATTGAATATGAAAAGCAGGGGACAAGAAAAAAGGGAAGAGACCCACCTCTCCATACAAGACACTAGGCTCAGGGTGAGCTTTTATGAGGTAGTCAGTGCCCCATTTGACAGCTTCCATTGCATGACCAAGCTCACCACTTGCAACCATTTGCTTTCCATACTCAACTAGACAACAAGGTGATGGTGAAGGCCATGGGAAGCCCAAATTTCACATTGTCCCCTGCATCATAGTACCCTCCTACTAGATCAACCTGAAAAACATCAAATGGAATTGAAGCAATTATAAAAACCTCAGGTCCTTCCATAGCGCTATTGTCATATCAGTAGCACAATTTTTATCAGCAAAACTTTGTATCTCTAACTACAACCAGCAGCATTCAGACCCATAACTTCTTCCTATCAGCAATTCAGCGTAAAAATGGCTCACTAAAAAAAGTAAACAATACCCAATTCAATGCAACCAATTTGTTTTAAGTGTCCTATAACAATAGAAAGAGTTGTTGATGTGGGAATTACCTCAACAACACTCAAGCAAATGCAATTGCCAATGAAGCAGACCCCTTTATGTTGCATCTGAAGCCTTTGAGCTCCTAAAATCCCTTTTCAACTCAGCAACTCTTTTCATACAACAAGCCTTTGATTTTCCAGGGACCACCTCCGCGATCTTCTCCCACCTCATTGGAACATCCTTGGGGAAAGCCTTGAGTGCATTATTAGATCCATGTAGGTAGTTTTAATTCCCAAGTGGCGAGAGACGTAAGTATCAAAGAGGAACAACATTAACATGTATGAGACGATGCATTTGAATAAGAAGAAAGAAGAGAGATTTCATCACTTATTTCAAGAGTAAAAAAAAGGGTCCAATTTGTCTACTTTGAATGCTTTCAGCTTCTAGTATGACCAAAGGCTCATACCAATCCCAATGCTCTCACTCCAAGAGAGACAAGATCTCAAATGCTTTGCTGCCATCTTCACATTGTCACCTTTAGATTTCAGAAACCTCTCCACACAAGCATCATTGCTGAACTTCTCCTGTGAATCATCAAATCAACATTCATTCATCTACTTACTTTCTAATGAGATTCAGATCAATAAAAAGGACTACATCAGTAGATTTGGTTGTTGGAGAATACTATCAACAGGCAGGGAACATGTCTTACCTGTTTTACTGTGAGAGGAGATTGTTTTTAAAGGATCTGAGAACTTCTTCCACTCTCTTTTTATCATCTGTCCGCTGTTTTCTCCTCATTTCGTGTAAAAGAAGCAACACAAACAACAAAATGAACTTTCAGCTTTTCTAGACATTGACAGAGAGATATAGAGAGGGAGGAAGAGTTAGGGAGGGTAAAGAGGTTAGTGCATCTCGAGCACATTACCAACAACAACGAACCAAATAAGAAGATTAGTGAATCTCATTGTAGTAAAAGCTCCAAAACATTAAAATAGCATATAGGTAGAGGTTTGCATGCATAGCAAAAGAAGATTACAGGGAAAACAAAGGGGCACAGGGAAGAAGCAGAAAGAATGAACGAAGAAAACCGGAGAGAGAAAAAGAGAGAGCATATATACGTAGGATTGCCTCCTTACTGGCTTGTGACTGCAGCTGTGAATCAATTGTCTTTTCCCTTTCTTCTTCTGTAAAATCAATGGTTGAACATAGCCTGGATATCTCAATTATGTCATTGTTTCAAGACTACTGAGAAGGAATAGATTTACAAAGAATTACCTCATCAAAGAAACTGATAAGACAACTGTTTGGTTTTCTACTTTCAGGAATTAGACGCCATTGAACCAAGTGATCAATGACCGCTTGTAGAACTGATGGTATTGGTTCAATATTAGCTGTGAAACAAAGATAACAGGACCATAATTAGAATAATTTTCAATCAATGTTCACTGATAATATCATCAAAAATGAATAAAGATTGGGAGACTAAATCCAATTTTAACTGTCATTTTTCAGTTAAAATAATAATATCAGAATCACATAGTGCCTGCCAGCCAGGTTCCCAAAGAGTAGGCATGCTTTTTTCATAATAAACAGAACACATCGTAGATGTGTGAAGCTGCCATTTACAGTCATGGATTTCACTTGAGTTCCTATGCCAGTAAATACGTATGGTAGAGAGATGTCCATGCTATAGAGTATGGACATTGCATTTAAGGTGAGAATATTTAATGATCAACTCAATGCATAAATGCAGTAACTGGTTGATCACTGGATTGTAATTATCATGGAAGCTCTTGGAAGAATTTAAATGGAATCCTGGGGGCATTATTCAATATAGATGAAGGAAGAACCTACCACAGGTCATCAACCCAACCAAACAGCCACTTTCTTCATGTTGTTAAACAGGGTTTCTTTTTCTATTCGACAATCCAGAGTATTTATCTATATATCAACTAAATCAACATGCATCAATTTCATCTTACTAATAAGCAGTGTCTGTGCCAAGCCTTCAGACCATCTGCTTCAACATGCGGAAGAATTTACAAAAATCGCCAAGATTTATATGTAAAAGTCGTTATACTAAGAAATTTAATGCATGTATAATTACAAAACTCACTCCCTTTACAATTTAGTAGCATGTGTCCCATATGAGAAATGAAAAAACATGTCCCAGTGAAAAAAACATAAACTTACAATGGCTGACATGCAATAAAGAACTCACCAATTTTACACATTTAACAAGGAAAAAGTGTAAATGTTGAAAGTCCTGGGATCTAACCCTAGAGGGGGGGGGGGGGTGTGGGGTGAATAGGGTGTCCTACAAATATGACCAATTAAAACCAAATTTAATTCTTTAAGGTAAACTAGTCACATAAGATGATTTACCAGACAAGATGCGGAAGCTAAGAACACAATCACCACAAGCAATCACCACTACACAGAGATTTATACTGGTTCGGCCTCAATGCCTACGTCCACTACCGGCTTGTGATCCAATCACCCCACCGGATTTCCACTAATTATGCCTTTTACAAGGCTAAGCAATAACCTTTACAATGTTGTTTTTCTAGGCTCAACAACAACCTTTACAAGATGCTTTTCAAGGCTAAGCAATAACCTTTACAAAGTGCTTTTCTAAGGCTAAGCAATAACCTTTACAAAAGAAGATTTTTCTCTAAGAAGGTGTCTCTTCAAGAACACTCTAAGAGATACAATTTAAGCACATATGAATTGCCTCTAAATAGGCTAATGTGAAAGTGTAATACAAATTACAAACATACACTCAAATATGCTAAAGTGTGTGCACAAGTGTATGAATGTGTTTCTTCAATCAATTTCAACAATGAAGCTCTTAATTTGTATGCTTGATGCAATTTAAAATCAAAGCTTAGAAAAGGATGATTGAAGATGAAAGCTAATCACATGAAAGTTTCAACAACCTTGAAGAAATGAACTAAACAAGTTGTATGAATAACAAAGACTAAGAATGCATGTGATTTAGACAAGAGAGGTTACAACTCATCCTAATGTTTCAAAGATGATAATGAGTTTGCAAAACAACTCTTTAAAAACTAGAAATCATGCATAAATGGTAATACAAAGATTTAAACATGCATTGATTCTAATTTGAATGGAAATCAAAATGATAAGTAAGTTATACCTTTTTAAAACTCAAGCATTTGATTTCCAAAAAGCCTTCTAGCCTTTTCACTTCATTCCCCTTTCTTAGGCTCCAAAATGGTCTCAAAAGTTCATCCAACAAGCTTCCAGAAAGGGTGGAAAAGAGTGGACTTAGAAGAGAAAAACAGTCCAACGGCTATATTTTTGGCCCAACGGCTATATGCCAGGTCGACCTGGGCCTGGCAGGTCGACCTGGTACACTGGCTAAATTTCAGCAGGGCCAGGTTAGCAGGTCAACTTGGCAAAAGGGGGGGGGGGGGTCGACCTGCCACTCAGGCCTGAATGAGTTTCTGATTTGTTTTTCAAAAATCCTAAGATGCAACTTGAAACTCATGGCCAAGGTAGCTTATGCATACTAAAAAGATTCTAAAAATGATGAGAGTATGCAAGGAACAAACCTAAAACCTCGATTTGATTTTACAAGAAAAAAACAAAAAGAAATAGGTTTTCAAAAGAGTTTGGATTCTAAAACATGCATGAATCAAAATCATTTCAAAACATGTGCAAATGCAAGAAAGAATCCAAGATCCAAAAGTCAAAACCTAAGAGCTCATGTGTGTGATCATGTGACAGTTAAAGTGAGTGAATCCATCAACAATTGCAACAAACAAGGACCTAACAATCTCCCCCTTTGCAATTTGATGGCAACTACTATGATCTCACACTAAACGGACTTTAGATCTTCTAGATGTCTCTGAAAACTTGAAATCACTTGTTGTAGCTTCGACACTTGACTGATTCGTCGAAAGCTTTTGACTATAATCTTTTCAAGTTGATTTCTCCCCCTTGATTAGAGCTCTCCTTTGCTCTTGAAACCAAGCACTCTTCTACAGCTCTTGAAGCAGATCTCCCCCTCAGTTAGATCTTACCTTCTTTCTGTCTGATCTTCAGATCTTCTAGTCTTCTCTCCCCCTTAGACATTGCATGGATCTGACAGATCAAATCTCTTTCTCTCCCTTTCACAGTAGATCTTGATCTCTTTCTCCCCCTGAGTCTTTGAGAGATCTGTTCTTTTTCTCCCCTTTTAACATCGAATTGCAAAGGAACCTGTATACATGAGAAAACATATACCTCTCAGTAGTACCTGTTAAATAAGAATACAATTGAAATGCGAAACAGGCTATCATGTATATAGATTTGTGTATGCATGCTTGAATGAAGCTACGATAACAAATATAAATTAATTTAATCATATTAAAGCTCCAAAACAACATAAAGCATCCATCAAGAAGAAACTATAAGGAGAAAATATAAAACTGTACTTTCATTGATTTATCTTGATAAGTTCAGTACAATGATCATTAAGTACTTGACCATTTACATAAACAAGACATAATGGTCGGTATGCAAAATAATGGGTTAGAAGATAGAAAAAAAAAATACACAAGTAGAGAACACTCTATCACTACCCAAAAATAACCCCAAAAACAGACAAGACAACACTCCTAATAGATCTAGACAGAGTCAGGAGGGGATGGAGTCATAGCATCATCATGTCGCCTACAGCTCTTGGCGATGCTCGAAAGATATTTCAATGTCTTCTTCATCATTCGTGAGGTCTCCTGTCTGAAATCATGAAACTCTGTCTGCATAGAGGCAACCACTTGCTCCAAAGAAGTCAAGCGCTCACCCGTAGTGTGCCGAGGAGGTGGCTGGGGTTGTCGAGGCTGAATAGGCTGGGCTGGCTGTTGTGGCTGAGGCTGCTGCTGATCTGCCATCTCAAGGTCTGCAGCCTCAACTTCTTCATCTCTTTCTGCTATAGGATTCGCCCGAGGAGGTGGTGGAAGCTTCATCAGAAGAATATTCCTTTTGTTGAAGACCTTCGAAGGCACGGGTCTCTCTGACGAAGGAACATCCACTCCAAAGGTACTGGCAAGCTGAGTGGCAGGGAATCCAAAAGGGGCTGCACATGGCTGAGAGCCAGTGACCACCCTGATAATGTGATGAATAATCAAAGAAGGTAAGCACATGGGGACTCTTGTGATGACATTGAATAGAATGTTTGCCATGTAGGGGGTAACCTCGGTCCTATCCCTTTTCGCGGATAGACAGAATGAGTAAAGATGATATGTATAATCCGCAGGGCAGGAACCAAAGAGGATTCAGGAAGAACATTGTTTGCTGACCACTCAACAGGATGGCCACAAATAGCCGTGGTGACCGACTCTCTATCCTCAAGAGGAAGGACCTCAGAAATAAACCTTGGTCCATTTGACTTAGGAATGCCTATAAAAGAGGATATCCTTTCTGGAGTGATAAGCTCTTCACCTTCAGAGGTTTTGACTGAGAAAGTATTCAAGGTGGAGGCATAAAAAGACTCATAGAAACTGCAGACCGAAGAGGAATAAGTGTTGCCACTCCAAGTTAGAATTTTTCCCCAACCGATGGCCTCTAGGATAGCAAGCACACTATAGTCTACAAGATCCTTGATCACACAGAATTTCTCAATTATTACACCCTTGCTCCTGAAGGATTTTACTACTGACGATTGGGAAGGAGCAGGGACGAACACAACCTCTGGAGGGGTACTAATCTCTGGAGAGGTGGAGGGAGACCTACGGGAAGTGGAGGCTTCAGTGGTTTTGGATTTCTTGGGTGGTCTCCTAGCTGTTTGCTTAGTTCTGGCCATAATTGAATATACCAAAGGAAAGAAGGCTCAGGACAACAAGGAACTGCTGGAAGGTACCAAGAGAGAATGAGGGCTAAACAGCCTACTAAACCAGACAAGGAAAAGAAACAGCACACTTAAATCAGTCAAGGCGGGTGAGAGAAATGATGACTGATAAGGCTTGAGAAATCTGCCAAAGAATGATATTTCACCTAGCACAAGAGATATCCAACAGCCATGACAAAACAATGATTGAATTTGGAAGAAAAACTGGTTCAGGAATTTTCACAAGCAGTTGGAGTGCTGTGAATGGAGCTGGTTGCTTCACAACTGCATGAAGTCAGGAGGAATTCCCAAAAGGCTACAAGAGATACAAGGAAAAGAAAGAAACACAAAACACACAGAAAACAAACAAAAACAACCAAAAACAGAAAAGGAAGAGCCACGGCTGGGAAGAGCAGACGATGACAATGGTGCACAGCGGATCGATGACAGCACAGGACGAGGATGGAGGACCTGATCATGAGAAAAGTGAAGGAAAAACTAGAGAGGAGTGAGATAGAACAAGGAAGAAGGATGGAGGAGATGCAAGAAGACAGTGGAGAAGAGGAGGCTGGGCGGTCGACCTGCTGAGAAGGAAGGAAAGAAATTTCGATTTGAATCAGAACAGAAACAGCACATCAGTTTTAGATGCTGGACCGCAAGGCGGGTCGACTTGCTAAACAGGGGCAGACTGAACATGTGTTCTGTTCAGTGGAAAAAAAATGGGCTGGAAGAATAATTCAATTTGAAAACAGAGAAACCCTGACCCCTAGCTATCACACAAGCTTAAAAAACTTTTAGAAAAGAGATTTTCAAAAATCAATTCTAACAATATACCTATTGAAGAAAAGAAGGCTTGTGTGACAAAAATCATTTTTCAAATACATTTAAACTTTGACAAAACACAAGTTTAACTTTGAACCCAATCAAAAAATAAACATTTTGAAAAACAAATCAATTGATTTAGAAGATACAACATTTTAAGACTATTTCAAATCAATTTGATTATAATCATGCATCTAAATAAAGAATTCCATTTTAAATCTAAAATGCATAACCAACAAACAAGACTCAATAATATGAATCTAAAAGCCTAAAGAAATACTAAGAGAGTAGAACCAAGACCAACTAAGCATTTGACTAAGAGAAAGGGTTGGTCTCATCTATCTAAGAAACCTTAGTAATCTTCTAAAGGTCTAACCTTAGGTATCCATCTAAGGTCTTGGGCTTTGGAGACTATTTTGGAAATTCCAACAACTAAAGGAGACGAGGATTTAATTCTTTTAGACTTGTCATCAAATCTTTGAGGTTTGACTATTTTAGATTGATGATTAGTCTTAGTATGTTGGTGTTTCAAATTCCTCTTATTCTTCTCATTTCTTTTAGCATTTCCTCCCTCTTTTTGTCTTTTAAATTTTAGTTTCAACTTCTCAACCTTTTTCAATAATTCTTTCATTTCTAAGGTTAAAGGAGGGAATGTGAGAAGATTCTTTTTGATAGATTTGTTTTGATTCTTATTCCTTTTAAAATCTATCTTGGATGACTCTTTGTGAGTTGTTTTAACTTATTTGAACTTCTTAGAGCCTTCCTTGGAATTTAAAGTCTTACCCTTCATAGAATTTGTTTTAACTTTCTTTGGTTCAAAGATGGGTTTAGACATATGATTTTTCCTCAATTTGCACTCAAACTTGAGATGTCCTTCTTTACCACAATAATGACATTTAGTCTTGGACATTTGAGAGAGAGTGCTAGAGAAAGAGGACTCACCTTTCACAAAAGTGTTGGTGAATTTAGGGTCATGTGAAATATGCTTATTAAAACCAAGACCCGTCCTATCTCCATGAGGTTTACCCAATTTAAATAATTTTTCAAGTCTCTCTTCACTTTGGGTAAACTTGCACTCATACTCTTGTTTGTATCCTTCAAGTTGAGTGACTTTGGTTATAAGGATTGAATTTTCATTTTTGACTTTTAAAAGATCATTTTCAATTTCCTTATATTTATTTAGCTCTTCATTGGCAAGATTTAATTTGATTTTAAGTTCATCAACAATATTAGATCCAAGTTCTAAGGTTTTTATCTTACTTTGAACATTAGACATGTTTTCCATGGAAATTGTCAACTTGGATTCTAAATTGATACAGTCTTTGTCTTGCCTTTTTAATTGATCTCTTAGGTTTAGATTTTCCTTTTTAAGATCATCATTTCCTATTTTTAATTCATTTAGTTCCTCTTTGATATTAGATAGGTTATTTAAAGAGATCATGAACTTAGAGTCTAAACATTTTATGACTTCTTCTCTTTCTCTAAGCTCATCTTTTGAAGAGACTAGCTCATTGTTTAGTCTTTTAGATTCTTCTCTTAATTTCTTGTTTTTCTTATTAAGCTCTAGAGACAATGTGTATAATTCTTCATAAGCTTGTTGAACATCTTCTTCATCATATTCTTCTTCTTCATTTAGTTCATATTGAGATTCTTTTAATTTAATGTTTGAATCTCCAATAGATGGAAGATTGAGAGATCTAGGGGAATCTACACAAAAGTCTAAACAATCTAGCTTAGTGGAATCCATATCAAACGGATTCAAACAAACACAAATCTAGGGTTATAAACTCTAGCTTTTTACACCTAATCAAGAGTTCCAAACACTTGATCATAAAAGATAGAGCACTTGGCTCTGATACCAATTGAAAGTCCTAGGATCTAACCCTAGAGGGGGGGGGGGGGGGGGGTGAATAGGGTGTCCTACAAATATGACCAATTAAAACCAAATTTAATTCTTTAAGGTAAACTAGTCACATAAGATGATTTACCAGACAAGATGCGGAAGCTAAGAACACAATCACCACAAGCAATCACCACTACACAGAGATTTATACTGGTTCGGCCTCAATGCCTACGTCCACTACCGGCTTGTGATCCAATCACCCCACCGGATTTCCACTAATTATGCCTTTTACAAGGCTAAGCAATAACCTTTACAATGTTGTTTTTCTAGGCTCAACAACAACCTTTACAAGATGCTTTTCAAGGCTAAGTAATAACCTTTACAAAGTTCTTTTCTAAGGCTAAGCAATAACCTTTACAAAAGAAGATTTTTCTCTAAGAAGGTGTCTCTTCAAGAACACTCTAAGAGATACAATTTAAGCACATATGAATTGCCTCTAAATAGGCTAATGTGAAAGTGTAATACAAATTACAAACATACACTCAAATATGCTAAAGTGTGTGCACAAGTGTATGAATGTGTTTCTTCAATCAATTTCAACAATGAAGCTCTTAATTTGTATGCTTGATGCAATTTAAAATCAAAGCTTAGAAAAGGATGATTGAAGATGAATGCTAATCACATGAAAGTTTCAACAACCTTGAAGAAATGAACTAAACAAGTTGTATGAATAACAAAGACTAAGAATGCATGTGATTTAGACAAGAGAGGTTGCAACTCATCCTAATGTTCCAAAGATGATAATGAGTTTGCAAAACAACTCTTTAAAAACTAGAAATCATGCATAAATGGTAATACAAAGATTTAAACATGCATTGATTCTAATTTGAATGGAAATCAAAATGATAAGTAAGTTATACCTTTTTAAAACTCAAGCATTTGATTTCCAAAAAGCCTTCTAGCCTTTTCACTTCATTCCCCTTTCTTAGGCTCCAAAATGGTCTCAAAAGTTCATCCAACAAGCTTCCAGAAAGGGTGGAAAAGAGTGGACTTAGAAGAGAAAAACAGTCCAACGGCTATATTTTTGGCCCAACGGCTATATGCCAGGTCGACCTGGGCCTGGCAGGTCGACCTGGTACACTGGCTAAATTTCAGCAGGGCCAGGTTAGCAGGTCAACTTGGCAAAAGGGGGGGGGGGGGTCGACCTGCCACTCAGGCCTGAATGAGTTTCTGATTTGTTTTTCAAAAATCCTAAGATGCAACTTGAAACTCATGGCCAAGGTAGCTTATGCATTCTAAAAAGATTCTAAAAATGAGGAGAGTATGCAAGGAACAAACCTAAAACCTCAATTTGATTTTACAAGAAAAAAACACAAAGAATTAGGTTTTCAAAAGAGTTTGGATTCTAAAACATGCATGAATCAAAATCATTTCAAAACATGTGCAAATGCAAGAAAGAATCCAAGATCCAAAAGTCAAAACCTAAGAGCTCATGTGTGTGATCATGTGACAGTTAAAGTGAGTGAATCCATCAACAATTGCAACAAACAAGGGCCTAACAAATGTTAACCATCTGTTTTCAAGGCCCCTAAATAAATGGTTACAATCATCCAACTAGAGTGAAATCTCAACTCATCCAACCTAGGGGAGTGGAATAAACAAGCTGAGCTTGAGCTCAACTACCTGATCCGCAGCTTGACCTTGGGTCCTGCTTAAGGAATCAATCTCGAGCTCAGCTTGTCCTCACTTTAATCCCCTCAACTTCTAGGAACCTATCAGATTTTCCATGTCGTTTTGATATTAGAAGGTAGGAATGGATGCTCTAAACCATTTGCTTAGGAGAAGCTACAACTACATACAGGTAGGAAAGAGAGTTCCTCATGAATTCCTGTCTAAAGCCGCTTTCCGGATTCTGATTGAACCGAGAGCTGCTGTTGTGCAATTTCCTTCTCCCCACGGAAGGGGAATGAATTCGGGGAATCTACCTGAAGATTCTGCATTGGCTTTTCAGTGCACCCTTTTCAGCTCTCTCCCTATTTTGGGTGGAGTCTCCATTACTTCCTAGTTTTGCACAGAGGGGAGCATAATTTTTTTTTAACTTAATCTATAAGAAGAATACATGACTTTTAGTTGAGGAAGAAACACAGCCTTTCCATTTCACTATTTCAATAAACAAAAGTATCACAATTTTTTTTTTTTAGAGAAGTTGCATTTTAAATGAATAGTGACACTGTTGAAAATGACAACTTGCCCTACTAAGAGGCTATTTTCAGGTTGCCTTTGCAACTCTCCCCAAACCACCTGTAATTCATAATTCAGGTTGAAAGATTTTTTCTTTTTTATTATCAAAGTTGTGACTTGACCTGTGCCAACATGACCCAACCTATTTCAATCAAACTAACCTGCCGACCCAACGGAACAGTGGGCTATATGAAAAATCAGAATGTGTCTATGAGAGATAATTTTTATCAGGGATTAGGCTGAGGTCGAGGGACTAATAGACTAAGTTTAGGGCTTTTGCAAGTTTTGTTTCTGTTCTGTTTGGGTTTTTTTTTTGTGTTTCCTTTGTTTTATAATGAAAATTCTATTTTGCTAAAAAGAAAGTGAAGCCCTGAGCCAACCAGGTGAGAAATCACTAATAGACTAAGTTTAAGGCTTTTGCAAGTTTTGTTTCTGTTCTGTTTGGGTTTTTTTTTTTTTTTTTTGTGTTTCCTTCGTTCTATAATGAAAATTCTATTTTGCTAAAAAGAAAGTGAAGCCCTAAGCCAACCAGGTGAGAAATCATCCTTCCTCCTATAACACTGACCATCGACTTAAGTGGCCACACATGCAGCTAAAGGTCTTACCTGGATTCCTTAGTAGAGAAGAAAACATGGGGCAATTACCTTGTTATCTTTTAATTATTGAACACCCGAATAGACTGAAAAGAAAAAATATATATAATTTTACATAGATTAATAGATTGTGGGCAGTTGCTTAAATACTGAAGTTATAAGGGGTGAGAACTCTTAGGAAAAATGTATGTAAGATTGAAAACAAAATTGTTTTTTATGTCAATTAAATATGCATCTTCAGATGTGCTCAAAATTGTCTTCTTAGGATTTAGGCTATATGATTAGGCTCTAATTGTCTATAGAACTGCATGCATGACTGTATTTAAGGCTACATGTATGACAGGTTGGCTATAGGATGGTGAAATCTCTTTATAGGCTTTAAATATGTTTACATCTAGGGACCAACATACACACATTATCTATGTAGTTATGCATTTCACTTAGTATGATATTGTAAGGAAGTTGTTTATCTAGTTGTGGATTAAGGGTCTGAAGCTTAGAAGAAAAACATTATGGATTCATACTCTTGATTAGGCCACAAGTTCTGCAAAAAGCTGGTATGAAAGAATCCAGGTTCTCGCCATCCAACAGTTCGCGCTGGTGGACCTGCAAAATGTAAACATGAAAAGTTCAAAAATATTGTTTATCATTTATGTATACACAATATTCAAATGGAGCGATTGATCATACCACACATGCTGCTTTGGGTGAATGTCAATGTTCCTGCTGGAGAACGAGTTTGCGGTTCTCCCTTCAGACCCCATTCAATGAAAGGAACTGCCTCACTAATATCATAATCACTTGTCCAAGTTACAGTCATCTGTGCACGGTGCAGTGTTATTAAGTGAGCTATCACAGGCATCCAAACACATTCTTTGTTACTACTGTAAATATGTAAACATGATCCATCCCAAAACCTCACCTCTTTCTCTCGCTAAAATTGTTAGATTACAACAAATCAATTGGGCCCATCAACATAATAAGAGGTGATGTTTCTTTGTTGTGACAAAGCAATATCTAACGGGTTTATTTGAATCACTTTGATGTAATTCTATGTAAGTAAATACGTATGAATGAAATATGTGCAATTTCATCTGCTGATCAGGATTATACATTGCAAGAGTTAAGCTTGAAGCCAATGTATATGCCCATTTGATCCAAGATAGAAAAAGTAAATAGAGTCTAAACATAACATAATGTATGTGTGCACACAATGAAATTGACTTACTTCATCCCAGGATTTTCCAAGTGCAAGGCACGGGTAAAGAGGCGCCTTTGGATTTGCAAATGGGATGGTGTTTGAAATGGCCACCAGCTTTGGCAGCAACAAATGGAGAACAATAAGTCAGTAAGCCTCTCAACATGTTCACTATAGGAGAAACTTTCATTCATTCCCTCAGTTTTCAGAGTGATGAGCACACGAACAGTCAGAAAACTTGTATTGCACTAGCTTATCCCAAAATCCAAGAGTCAATATTCTGTAACCAGTTTAAGCTGACAAAGATGATCTATAACTTAAACTGCACCACTTTATCTCAAAACTGAAAATGAGAAAATTCTATATTACTGTTTTATTTCAAGAGACAATTACACCAATTTGGATCCTCGGAACTGCAAAACCTGGCAACTCAACCTGAGCAATAAGTTTCTCTGTTTCTGAAGTATTTTAGGAGCTGTCTCATAATTCAAAAGAGGCTTAGATAGAGGGATTCAGGGGTTTGAAGGGTTCCATTTTGAAGTTTGTAGTGAAATCCAAACAGCAGAAATAGTTTTTAACAATTGAGGGTTCCCCTACTAGAGAGGTTACAAGATCCAAATGAATAAGACCCATGGTAATGATCTAAAGAAACACAATACTCTAATCCTGTTATAAGATTTGCCCACACGTCCTTTTAAGGCCTTTCAGTTCTGGTTCATGACAATGATCCTTCTATGGGTTCGCCTACACAAACCATGTTATGAATTCTCATCATGGTTTTATACCATTCCCATCAAATTGGGGTTGGTGAAAAAAGGATAATTTTAAATTAGCTCAAAATTTAAGTTATCAACTGCCAGCCTAACACAAATCCTCATTAACTACAATGTTATCTCATGTATAAACATCTGTTTAAGTATTAGACATAATTAGGCTTTAAGTCTTGAAGTAACTGGGAAGAACATAAGAGAAGTGCATCATCGACATCATGGAACTTACATTTGAGAGTCCACCGGAAAATAATCCGAACGCAAAGTCGTACCATTAATTGATCAGTCGGAACTTCAAGGTACCTTTCCCCGTCGTCACATAGTTGGAAGTAGAGTAATTTGCATATTTGTACTGAAAATAAAGAATTGCAGAGTTTGTGAGTACAAATCAAATAGTATCCTTAATTATCATCTCCTTCCGATCGGTAGCTCTCTGGCTCCCCCTCATCAGTAAGCAAAATATAATCTGCTGCAGGATATCTTGTTGATGGCTGACGCTCTCGAGTAGACCTCCTAACCTGAGGTTCTATGGTTTCTGACTGAGGAGACTGCTCCCCCTGCTCAACACCCTGTTCATCTGGCAACCCCTGCGCCTCATCATGATCCGGATCGTTTTGTCCACCTTCTCCACCTGTAGTATGCACTGGAGAAGGAGTCGGTGTGAGATCAACCACTCCATCAACGACTTCTTTAGATTTTTCAGTATTCTCAATATCTCCAAAGAACTAGTCTTCATGAAACACCACATCCCTACTTCTGATAATTTTCCTCTTCTCTAGATCCCATAATCTATAACCAAACACAGCTCCAACATAGCCAAGGAAAATGCAACATACTGCCTTATCATCAAGCTTTGAACGCTGCTCCTTTGGTACATGTGCAAAAGCCTTGCACCCAAACACCTTTAAATGAGAATATGAAACATCTTTACCTGTCCATTTTCTCTCTGGAATGTCAAAATCCAAAGGAACTGAGGGAGACCTGTTAATCAGATAAACGGCAGTCAGGACAGCTTCACCCCAAAATGGCTTAGGTAGCTGTGCCACTCTAATCATGCATCTTATCCTTTCAAGAATAGTGTGATTCATTCTCTCTGCCACACCATTGTGCTGTGGAGTACCAGGAACTGTTCTTTCATGTCGAATACCATGCTTCAAGCAATAGCCTTTAAACTGGTTAGATGTGTACTCTCCACCATTATCTGTGCGGAGACATTTCAAGAGTTTTCCTGTTTCTCTTTCAACCATGACATGAAACTGCTGAAATACTGGGAACACCTGATCCTTCGATTTCAACACATAAACCCAAACTTTCCTGGATGCATCATCAATAAATGTGACAAAAAATTTATTGTCACCCAATGACTCCACCTCCATGGGACCACAAACATCAGAATATACCAAATCGAACACATTAGATTTTATCGTTGATGTTTTAGAGAAAGATACCCTATGTTGTTTACCAAACAAGCAATAATCACAAGGGTCAAGGGATGAACCTTTGGAGTAATGAATACGATATTTCTTTGCCAATAACTGCAGTCCTTTCTCACTCATATGTATCTTGTGCCACAGATTTGGAGAGGATCTGTCTTCAACAGCATTCAACACACCTTTGCATAGCTTCACATGTGTCTTGTACAGCGTATTACACGCCTTCCCTTTCGCAACAATAAGAGACCCTTTAGTGAGTTTCCACCTGCCATTTCCGAAGTAACTCTCATAACCTGCAGGGTCCAATGAAGATCCGGAAATCAAATTCAACCGCAGATCAAGAATATGTCGCACATCTTTCAGCATTATTGTGCAACCAATATCGGTTTTAATACAGACATCACCGATCCCAACAATATCCGAATGACTTGTGTTGCCCATCTTCACAGTGCCAAAGTCCCCTGCTTTGTACGTTGTGAACATCTCCTTAGAAGGAGTAGCATGGTAGGATGTTGCCATGTCAACAACCCACTCAACCTGATCATCTGCAATACTCAAACACCCTTCATCTTCACTGGCCAGTACCGCTACTTCATTATCCAAAGTAGTTGTAGTGTTAGTGTCATTCTTCTGCTCATTGTTTGCTCCTTTCTTTTCCTTAAAGGCAAAGCAATTCTTCTTAATGTGACCCTCCTTGCCACAATGAAAGCATTTTCCAGACCTTTTCTTAGTCTGTGATTCACCCTAGACTTGCCACGACCCCCGTTTCGTCCCCTACTCTTACTCCTCCCCCTTTTCTCCGTAACAAAGGCCTGTACATTATCTGTCCCTGCAGTTTTTCTTCTTGTTTCTTCATTTAACAAGTTGCTAGTAACCTGACTCATTGATAACACACCATCTGGAGTAGAGCTACTCACGGAAACAACCAATGTCTCCCATGTATCTGGCAAAGAACTTAAAAGCAATAAAGCTTGCATCTCATCATCAAGGACCATCTTCATTGTGGCTAATTCATTCACAACGCGTTGGAATTCATTTATGTGCTCAATTTTACCACCCTCCTTGAATTTCATATTCACAAGCTTTCTAATGAGAAAAGTTTTGTTCACGGCAGTTTTCTTCTCATATCTTTATTCTAACTTCTTCCAAAGGGTTCTCGCATTGGTTTCATTAGACACATGATGAAATATGCTATTATCCACCCACTATCTAATGTAACCAATGGTCTTTCTATGCATCTTTTTCTAATCTGGATCAAACATCTCTTTTGGTCGGGCACTATCCCCCTCAATGGGATCATAGAGGTCTTTGCAATAGAGGATATCCTCCATCTTTGGTTTCCAAATTAACCAATTTGATCATGGTAGTGTTCACAGTGTTGTTCTCCATCTCAATTGAATAATCAAGAAAAACAAACAACTTTCACTAACCTTGATTGTTGCATCAATCTGTAGATCTCGTCACCACAAGCACGCTGGAAGAAACGGATCCGAAATCCGACTCTGGATGGCTCCAATATCGCAAAAATAGTTTTCTGCACTCTAATTAGTCAAACTGCCAAAATTTTTCCACAGATACATAGATATACTAGCAACGAGTCTGTAGGCGCAAACGGATCTCCGATCTGACCTCGGATGATTAAGATATTGCAAGAACAATTCTCAGTCGTCAATCTGGTCAAACCCCTGCTGACCGTACTGTTCTGCTGATGTGGTGCTGACGTCAGCGTCTGCTGGACCGGGCTTCTTGCTTTACGGGTAAGGCCGAACTGACCCAGACCGAACCAACTTGGTCTGGGATATGGGCTGGGGCTGTGTAACGGGTCAGGTGAAAAACCAACCCGCTTGTTAAGTACTATGGACCACCACAAACTCCACATTGGTATGATATTGTCCACTTTGGGCCTAAGCCCTCATGGATTTGGTCTTAGACTCTACCCAAAAGGCCTCATACCAATGGAGCACTTAGTCCTACTTTTATGCCCATGATCTTTCCCATTTCTAGCCGATGTGGGACTTTGGTTGCACATCCCCAACATGGTTCATAAGTCATTGTGACGGTCAAGAAACCCTTTTCTAATGCATTTTCACGAGGCTGAACAAGCAACTTGACTCTTGGAATTGCTCACACAATAATGTGAGACTATAAAAAATATCAATTTGATATATTCCCGAAGCCCGGAGATGGCCCTCATATTGGTTATGTAATTGCACTCCAGATATACAATATTCTAATGAAAAAGCATTAAACGTCAGCTGGGCGAGAATGGCTTATATGTATCTACCCAGTACTCTTGTTTACAAGAATGGGATTTACATCAACTTTCAGCCATATCTACCAAGTATATTTGCTCGATATTTTGGATATTCACAAGGCTATGTGGGCAATCCAAGTCTGAAGCCATTATTACAAGGGACTAGCATGAATGGCCTTCATGCTTAGCTAGACTTCTCGGCTCTCCACACTAGTTGCTTATTCCAAACTCCATACTCAGAAGCAAGTATATCTCATGCCTTAATAACTTGGTTTCAAAATGGTCTCAAAATTATTTAAAAACTGGTAGCACAAGAAGTTTTTGCAGTTGCATTGAGCTATCAAGTTCTTTTCTTAAGGCGAAAAAGAAAAGATAAGTGTCACCAAAAAATAAGAATGAGTGCACCATTGATGTCCTTGATTGAGATGTCGATTGTGGAAATACCCAAACAGATAGTCATGTTGTTAATGTAGGTGGGGGTCAAGATAATATCCAAGCGTATTTTCCTAATATATAACTTCCTTCTATATCCAATGTGCTAACCATGACAACTTCAAAACCTCCACATCAAGGTAGGATCAGAATTAAAGCTTCTTGATCAAGGAAGAAGCTAGAAGAAGTGGTAACTATTGATGAGCATGGGATGGCAAAGAGAATTCGTTCGAAGACTAATGCCAGTAAATCATCATCAAGAAGTTTGGGTACAGGAACAGTTTCACGAAAGGGAGAAGTGTCAATTGGCACTAATCTCTCAATGTCAAATGTTGTTACGGTAATTCCCGAGCCTCTAGAGCAAGAAGTTTAAGACATGTACAATGATAGGGTCAATTATTATATATGACTAACTCTTGATTTGCATGTTATCATATCCAATTATATCTTTATCTTATGACTCATATCTCTCTCCCTCTCTCTCTCCTTTTCTTTGTGTTTTATAAAAGACTCTCCTTTACTTGATCTACCTTCTCATGATGATGCTCATCCTGACAGTGTTGGATCTGAGGGTAAGTAGATTGTCAACTCTTTCAAAAGTGGTTGCTCGTGCAGTTTCTTATGTGGGAAAAAAGAACAAGAGAAGTACATTAGTCCAATTGTCCTCAATGACATCAATGGCAAATCTTGACTTAGGTGTCACTCTTGCAGCCATGGCTAAAGAGGATCGACCTAGCCAAAGCTCCACTATTCCTGGTTGCCAGTGTGTAAATGGTAATAAATGAGTTTTTAATGTTTTATCGGTTTTATCGCTTAACACTAGTCTACATTCAAAGTCAATTTACTTTGTTTGTCCTTCCTCTTTTCTTAGTTGATGGGCCGGAGTTGTCACTTCTTTAAATGAAGTTGTGGTCATTCGTCCTTTTGCAATTGAAAAGGACAGAGTAGTGGAAATTTCGTTGAGCTCCAGTACACGACGACTTCAAGAAGATATCCCCAGAATGACTTCAGGACAGCCTATGTACGTCACATCTAAAGAACATCTTTGCGACATGGTATGGGAGATTGGAAACATCGTTAACACCTCACGTGGTATGTTTGAGGAACACACACGAACTAGAATCAAGGGGGAGAATATAACATCACTACTAAAGGCAATAATCACTCCTATGGTAGATGAACCGACGTCAGCTAATGCAAAGGAAGAAAACACGGGTACCATTTTGAAGCATATGTGTGACGCCCCGGAATCCCATATCAACTATAAAGAGGAAAGTGAATGAGATTATATGTAGAGCTTACACCTTTACCTTGCATAAGGCCTTTCGCTGGGTGGAGGCCCATCAGAAACAAAACCGTGAGGCCCGTGGACCAAAGCGGACAATATCATGCATGCGTACAGGGTGGGGCATTACAAATGGTATCAAAACTGACTCTCGACTAGTTCGAGTGTGTGTCCCTACCGTAGCCTGATGCAAGTGGGCAGGTCTCCATGTGAGCGGGCCAAGAGGGCTGGCAGTCTACTGCATGGGGACGTGTAGCCTTAAGGGGGTTGGATTGTGACGCCCTGGAATCCCACATTGAATATAGAGAGGAAAGTGAATGAGATTATATGTAGAGCTTACACCTTTACCTTGCATGAGGCCTTTTGATGGGTTGAGATTCATCAGAAATAAAACCGTAAGGCTTGTGGGCCAAAGCAGACAATATCATGCATGCGTGTAGGGTGGGGCATTACAGTATTTCGAGTGCATGATCGACTAGCGAGGCAGCTAAGGGTTTGGGAACTACAGACACGCCTTCTTCCACTGCAGTTGGTAGCGAGCAGGGTGCTTCTTTTGTGACCATGTCGCTGGAGGATAAGGGTGTTTTGAGCCCTTGGTCGGCAGTTGAGATCACTTTCCAAAGCAACACTACTGAGGATGTATATCGCATACTGACTCGCATATTAGTAAAAAGTGTTCTCAGTAATGTTGTTGAAACCATTACATCAAGCAACTTAGAAGCTATTTCATCATATTTTGGTATAATGAAAACAACTCTTCCAAATGCACGAGAGGATGGCCTTGACACATCAATGGTTGAATCTATATTTAGTGTCATTTTTTAGATTGACACTTAATACACATATGCAATTAAGTTGAATGGCTGCGAGTTGTTAGTGGAGGAACTCAGAGGCACATACCAAACTCGCTTACAACTATCTAAATATGTTAACAACTATCATTAAAAAATTGGTTTAAGATGGATACTAAAAATAATATGTTAACATGGCAACATTATGATATAGAAGATGAGACCTACTTAGATTCAGCACTGTCAGGATGGGCATCATCATGAGAACGTAGATCAAGGAAAGGCGAGTATTCTAAAAAGCATAAAGAAAAGGATAGATAGATAGGAGTCATAAGATAAAGATATTATGGGATATTATAACATGCAAATCAAGAGTAAGTCATATACCATAATTGACCCTATCATTGGGCATGTCTTAAGCTTCTTGCTCCGAAGGCTCTCGGGAATTATCGTAGGAACATTTGGTGCTAAGAGATTAGTACCAGTAGGCACTTCTCCCTTCAGTGAAACTTTTCTTGTACTTGAAGTTCCTGATGATGATTTAGTGGCATGAGTCTTCAAACGAGTTCTCTTTGTTGTCCCTTGCTCATCAATAGTTGCCACTTCTTCTGACTTCTTCCTTGATCAAGAAGCTTTAATTTTGATCCAACCCCATGTGGTGGTTTTGAAGTTGTCATGGTTAGCACATTAGATATAGAAGGAAGCTGTATATTTAGGAAAAGACACTTGGATATCATCTTGACCCCCACCTTCATTAACATCATGACTATCCATTTGGGTATTTCCACAATCTACATCTTGATCAAGAACATCAATGATGCCCTCATTCATATTTTCTGGTGATGCTCTTCCTTTCTTTTCAGCCTTAAGAAAAGAATTTGATAGCTCAATATTGTTGCAAAAACTTCTTGTGCTACTAGTTTTCAAATAATCGTTGAGAACATTTTGAAACCAAGCTGTAAAGGCATGAGATATGCCTGCATCCGGGTATAGAGTTTAGAATAAGCAACCATTGTGGAGAGCGAAGAAGTCTATCCAAGCATTGAGGCCATCCATGCTAGTCCCTTGTAATAATGGCTTCGGACTTCGATTGCCCACATATCCCTGTGAATATCCAAACTGTTGAGCAAATCTTCTTAGAAGATATGGCTAAAAGTTAATGTAAGTTGCCCTCCTGTAAACCAGAGTACTGGGCCAGATACATTTAAGCCATTCTCACTCAGCTAACATTATCATCATTATCATAATCAGAATCTTGTCCCAATTGTGTTAGGGTCGGCTACACGAATTTGTTTTTCCATTCCGATCTATAAGTCATTCTCGCTTAGCTGACATTAATTCTTTTACCATCTCTAGGCTTCGGGAATATATCAAATCTATATTTTTTATGGTCTCGAATTACTGTGCGACCATTTCCAAGAGTCAAGTTGCTTGTTTCGGCCCCATGAAAATGCATTAGAAAAAGGCTTATGTCGGTTACTTCTTCCAACTGATGAAGACCACTGTAGTGACTTATAAACCGAGGGTAGAAATAGTGTGCAAGATATAATTCATGAAATTGTGCGGCTTTCCCAATCAACTCTGCATGATGTTCTGGTCCTGCGCAGAGCCAAGCAACCATAGCAGGACATAAGGCATACTTAATTACTTTTGCAGCTAGAGAGCATGTAGAAAAGTCTCGGGCCGAATGTGATCACCATTAGTCCTAGAAAATACCATTTTACTCAGCCACATGGAAAAATAAGCTACAAATTGGCTTTACCTCTGTAATACTAATGATATCGCCATGGTGTTTCAAAATCAAATAATTCTGCACTCCGCATTGACTTTAGTTTGAAGCGTCTAAACATTGTTTTATCAAGCCCAAATTTGTCAAGCCATGAAGAGGATGTAACATATCCCTTATTATTTGATAACGAGGTATATTTATATAACAAGTCCGGATATAAGAGTCTAAAATCTTCTGGCTCTCCCTTTATGTCATCAATTCCTCATACAACTTCCCAACCACAGAGAGGCCTGAAATGTCAGTTATTTCATGTAGTGCGAACCCTAGTTCTCCATTTGGCACCACAAAAGTATTCGGTGTTAGACCCCAACCCAGACTAATTCGATTAGTGTACGATTAGTGTGTTTAGTCCTAAGTGAGTTTAGTTGTCGTTGGGTTAGAAATAATTAGTTTAGTCCTGGATATAGCTTTGGGAATTTTGAGGACATTTAGTATTAGTCAGACACACTCAGGAAGGCCTGAGTGCACGTGTAAGCTTGGGAAGATTGTATCAGTTTCCGTTTTTAATTGTGATTTTGATTTCATTTGAATGATTTTACTATGTGTTACAACTTTCGTTTTCAGCCCATTCATGTTTGAAGACCAAAAACCCAAGTTCTAGCCCAAAAAGGGTAAAATTGTCTTTTATACACAAATTTGGACACAAATTTCGAGACCCAAAACCATGTCAAAAATATACTTTTTGGAAACTAGATATTTCGAGGATCATTTTATCCTTCTTCGTTGAGTTCATTAGAGGTCCGCAAGAGCATGTTTTCATTGATACAAGATTTGGCCATTTGGGCCCCACTTGCAAGTGTTTTAAGTCAACCCTCTTTCTCTTTCCCTCTTTTCATTTCAATCCCTAACCCTAGAGCAGCCAAAGGAGAGAAAACCCTCTTTTCTTCCATCTTCCTCACCTTGCATAACCAAGCTAGAAGCCTCCAAATGGAATTCTAAGGCCATCATCTCCTTCCTCTCATCTCAAACTCTCTATTGATGTCATTTTCTTGAAAGTTAGAAGTGAGCAAGCTCTCCATTGTCTTCATTCCCTTTTGTTTGGGCATTTCAAGGTAAGAGCTTCAACCCATACCTTTCATGGAGTCTTTTTAGTTCCTTAAAATCTTGTTTTCATATATGCAAACCCTTTTGTGAAAATGGGTTCTTTGTTTTCATTTTTGTTGAGTTTGAGTGGATTTCCCTTGGGATTCTTGTAGTGTTGGCTTAGCTCTTGAGTAAGAGTGCTTGAAGAGGATTGTTTAGCATTTGGGCAAAGGCAAGTAATCTCTATAGGATCATTGTTGCATGTGTATTTTAGATCACATTGTTATTCTAGAAATTTTGCATATGAACTTGTTTATAAGCTTCATGATCATGTCCTTGGATTGCATGTTTGAAATTGTGAAAAAATGTGTGTTTTATCCCTTGAAGAGCATGTAGGCTCAGGGAAGTGCAGGTTGAATGAGAAACAAGAAGAAGGGAAGAAGAAATGTGGAAATCTGGACTGAACTGCACTTCCCGTGCAGTTTCAGTCAGCCGCTGGCCAGCTGGCGGCTAGCCGAAATCCCTATTTCGGCTAACCGCGAGCTGACCGAATTCGGCGGTTCCTTTTCCAATAGCTGGCTTCTGCATCAGGGTTCAGCGGTCAGCCCTACGGTTAGCCGCCAGTTTCCATTTAGGCTAACCGTAAGCCAACCGAAGTCATTTCGGCTCCTTTTCCAGAGAGCTAAGTTCAGACCTGAGATTCCAGCGGTCAGCCTGCCGGTCAGCTTGCGGCTAGCCGACAGCTGACCGTTAGCTGACCGAAATTGACAACTGCCTGTTTTAAAGAATATCTGTAAGAATGAAAACTAGAACATGTTGAGTGACCTTTAGCCTGATATTGTGCACTCGAAACCCGAGATGTCTTTGAACTTCCGGGGCACAATTCTATTTTTAATTCCAACATTTGGGCTTCGTTTACACAAAGATCAACCAAAGGTCCTTACATGTGCTTGATAGGCTTTGTGTTCGTACTTTAGTTTCGATACAATGAATATCATTGTGTACTCGTTTTGAAGTTTTAGTACAAGCTCGTTTTGAAGATTTGTTTCAAGAAAAAAGGGGTTACTTCTTAAGCGTGTTATGCATATTAATTATGCCTTTTGCTAGTCGTGTTTTGATGAGTGATTTTCCCCTTTTATCTCGACATGTTTAAACAGTGTTTCGCGTGTTTTGTGCGTTCATGAATTTAAGTGAACACCACTGAGCTTGGACTGCCCTTTCAGTTTGATCCACTGTCTGGGGGTCCTTAAACATGTGGACTGTCTGCAGACTGGTCGTGTATTTTATTACACATCGTGCGTGTCCGGTTCCGCGGCCGGAATCCCCGTATATGTGGGAATCATGTCGTGATTATATTATGTATATCGTGCTTGTCGTGCGTGCTTGCTCTTTTCATTATAAATGATAGAGAAAGGATGGGCTCGTTGTGGAATGTAACTATTCATGATATTATAAGTATTCATGTCAGTTTTGCTCATATTTTGAAATGGACCTTAGTCATGTAACTGTTTATAATTTAGTAAAATGTCTTTAAATGTTTCCTTTAACGTTTACTACCATATGCTCATGCCTAAATTGATTACCTGCCAAACCGTTGTGTTTGACTCTTGTATGTTGGTGCCCAGGTGCATGTGACATTGCCTTTGAGGAGGAGCGTCCGAAAGAGGCTCTTGAGCCACCCCTAGTTAGAGAGTGGCAACCCGACGATGTCATCTAGACGTCGAGCGGATTCTTGAGTTTCGTTACATTTTGTCATTTGGATTCTTTTATTATTTTGAGAATTGTATTGGCCTTTGTTGGCCTCTTATGGGATGTAACTAAACTTAACTTACTTTTGTGTTAGTCTCATAACTTGAATTATGATGGGAATGCCATGTTAACTCCTTTCTTTTGATACTATATCTTGATATTAATTGTTATAGCACTTAAACATTTATTGGTGCTTATCTTGATGTGATTTGCTACACGCTTCCACAAACTTGTTCATGTGAGACAGATTTCGCGTGTCTCGAGAATCCTCACCGCGGGAACCTGTGGGAAAACAGACAGAAACAACACGTCGCGGGCCCGGGATCCGTTCCGGGGTCGTGACATTCGGCCTTGAAAGAAAAGTCTCCAATATGGCCTAGTGTAGTAATCGATATTGTATTATTACCTTTAAGAGGTCAACTTGATGTGGCCTATGTCCAAAAGCTTCAACCATCTGATCGGTCCATACTAACCAAGTGCGCAAAACACGGTACCATCCTCTCAATTTAAATCCACCATCCCAACCTCCAGTACCATTCATGAAGGAAACAACTAAGGGGTGAAGTTGTGAACATGCCCTCATTGGATTCATCGTAAAAGCTAACTCAACCATATTTGTCAGAAACCTTTTTTAGTCAACCCTAGAATCCAGATCACCTTCTTTGAAAATATGGAGTTTCATATCACGAGCAGCCGGTGTCCAAACTATCCCACCATTAGCTCGTCCCGTATTGTATGATTGTCCTTCATGTGTATGGTCGACTTCTCTGAAGGAATGTCCTCATTAGGATAATGGTCACCAAATAAAAACTTTGGGTTTCGAATGCTATCCGTTTTGTTTCTACTCTTCCATGCAGTATTGGCTGCTATAATCCTTATGTAAGTGTAACTAATGGTTTTGGTGGCTAAGATAGTAACTCTCTCCCTCCGTAATGCCTAGATAGAAGGACCATCTTGTACAGTCCTTTTGTTTACTATAAAGAAAAGAGTAAAACCCAAAAACAAAAACAAAAAACAGAACAGTGAAAGAAGAGAGGGCATGGGACAGTGACTATGAAGTGCAGCTTTGCACCTTAGAAAAAGTATGCACAAATTCTAAATCAAGTTTGCATACCCTCTGTTGAAATCAGTTTCGTAGTTGATTCAATGACAAAGAAACAAGAACAGGAAGAAGAGACAAGACTACACTTACCCCTTAACATGAGTTAGATGCAATCTGAGATAAAAGAAGAATCTCCAAGTATCTTTGTCTTCAATGCATGCAGAGAGTTAGGGTAAAGAATATTTCAAAGCCTCCATTTTGAAGTTTTTAAACAAGAGGCGAACATGACATTCTATGAGGGATTCTCTCCACACGTGGGAGTTCTTTGGGCCTAAGTTGGAGTCTGGGACCCACATTATAAAAACCTTTTGGTGGACAAACCAAATGGGGAAGCCCATGTATTTACCAAAAAAATGAGGAAGCCCATGGAGAAACTGTGACGCGACTAGTTTGTGGCACGCCTGCTTTAGAAAACGACTCGTCGACAATGGTCCTCTAAGGGGGCATTTGTTGGAAGATTTAAGACATGTATGTGTTGGAAGTAGGTGGGCCTCGTCGATAGGTTTTCAAAACTTTTTGATCCACTTGACTCAGGGATCAAGTACCCGTAAGGACATAAAACCCAATCCAGGATCCAAGAACCTCAAACTCATAATTAAGATCAGTAAAACACTATCTCTAAGATAGCAAATAGCATCACCATGCAACCAAAATAAATCCACAACATACAAAGAAGTAGATTATACCTTTGGAGCACGGTAGTGCTCTAATGGAGAAGAAGACAAATTACTTGAACAAGAACTCTTCTTGTAGCGAATTAGGATCTCCAATACCTTGTTGTCTTCCACACTATGACCTGCTTTCAGATCTCTTTTCTCAAGAAGAATGGTGGAATCTTCAAGAGAAAATCAACTAGAAGCTCTAAAGAAACTAGAAGAAGAAGAGAAAGGAGGGAGTGCAACTCTTACACTATTGGGCATGAATTCCAAGGTAGGTATCCAAGGGGTTTGGTTCCCCTATTTATAGCCCTATGCAACTTTCTCTTTCTAATTAAAATAGAAGTCCTACTTCCATTAATAACTAGTAACTTTCTCCTTCCAATTATTATAGAAGTCTTACTTCTACAACAATTAGTAACCTATTATTATCACTATTAGAAGTCTCACTTCAAATAGAAATAGTAACTTTCTAATTCCTTTCCTTTTGAGTTCAAGTAGAATTAGTAATGATCCAATCTTGGGCTAGCGTGGGGACCACTAGGGATTCCATAGAAAGCTCGCTCCAACTGGGACACCACAACCCCACATCTAATGTGCAATTCGGGCCCACAGTTAATTGCAAATAACACCACTATATAAATGCAATTGCACTCCAGTATTAGGAATATATTACAAAAAAGACCGTAAAAATCTCAATTACCACAAGTAGGTCACTTTATCAATATCCATGGATCAATTGGATTAAACATGCCCCTTCCAATCGTAGATTCAAATCTGATTATCCTTGAGCTCCAATTAATCACAATGATCATTAGTACCATCCAATTAACTCTTAATCGAGATGGGTGCGCACTTACTAACGACAAATCCATTAATTGGCACAAGGGGATAATATAGATAGATTTCATCTTGACCATTGAATGTTCCCACAGTTCTACTACCACATACCCAAAACATCGAGGTGTTGACCTACAGTTGGCCTCACTCATTGGTGACTCAAAGAAAATGAATAGATAGAAACTTGAGTTTATCAATATCTCAGGATTAAGAGCCAATTGTTAGGGAATTATGAGAGAAAACCTTAAAATCGAGACAGTGTTCCATAAGGCGCTTTTCATGGTCCTTCAATACATCCAATGTACCAGCACCATGATCCAGAATCTTACATTCTGATTATCGAAACAAATCACACTATCTCATAGTGATCAAAGTGCTGCAACCTTATCAGATGAGATGCTCAGTCTCATCACTGGTTGTGAAGATATTTAAGTATAAGATTTGTGACACATGTCTCCCGTATGTAGATCTCATCCATACACATATATCACATCTAATATACTAATGGGACCCGGTTCATCTCATGAACCATCATGTCATATGTATTGGTTATGTGCATTAAATAATAAAACATCATTCATCTCATGAAAGGAAAGCGTGATTTTATTGATAAATAAAGAAATTAATCAATTTATTACATCATCTGATGGATTGAGTCCATACAATCTAACAATCTCCCACTTGGGCTCAATGCCAATCAGGGTTGCATCTCATGCCCATCCCATCTACATGTTGCTCAAAGACTTTGGTAGTCAAAGGCTTAGTAAATGGATCTGCCAGATTGTCTGTAGAGGTTATCTTGGTAATAGCAATATCACCTCTCTGCACAATCTCTCTGACCAAATGATACTTCCTTTGTACATGCTTTTGGCTTTTATGGCTCCTAGGTTCCTTGGACTGAACGACTACCCTGCTGCTGTCACAGTAAACTGTGAGTGCCTGTCGTGCCAAAGGTACCACCCCAAGTTCCAAAAGGAATCTCTTGAGCCATACTGCTTCCTTAGCTGCTTCACAAGCTGCTACATATTCAGCCTCCGATGTGGAGTCAGCAGTACATTCTTGTTTAATACTCCTCCAGCTGATAGCTCCGCCACCAAGCATAAACACATAACCAGAGGTGGATTTCCTGGAATCCTTATCTGACACGAAGTCAAAATCTGTGTATCCGACTGGAATTAGGTCATCATTGCCATAAATCAACATGTAATCTCCAGTCCTTCTCAAGTATTTGAGAATACATTTTACAGCAGTCTAATGTTCAGGTCCTATATTAGACTGATATCTGCTGACTAGGCCCACTGCATGACAAATATCCAGTCTAGTACATAGCATAGCATACATGAGGCTACCAACAGCCGAAGCATATGGTATCGACCTCATCTGCTCCTTTTCCTCAGGTGTCTTAGGACACTGGTCCTTAGAAAGGTGCACTCCATGCCTGAAAGGTGTAATGCCCTTTTGGAGTCTTGCATAGCAAACCATACTAGTACCTTATCTATGTATGTAGTTTGGGATAAGTTAATTGTCATATTTTCCCGGTCTCGATGGAGTTTGATCCCAAGGATGTAGCTGGCTTCTTACAAGTCCTTCATATCAAAAGTCTTGGCCAACAAAACTTTCATTATTGACAACATTCATTTGTCTTTCCCGAGGAGAAGGATGTCATCGACATAAAAAAGCAGAAAAACTACCATGTCACCTTCATTTTTCATGTACACACATGACTCATCCGGATTTTGACAAAACCAAATGACTTGATTGCCTGATCAAAATGGATGTTCCAGTTTCCGGATGCCTGTTTCAGTCTGTAAATGGACTTCTGCAGCATGCAAACCTTTTGCTCTTGGTTTTTAGCTACAAAATCGTCTGGCTGCACCATATAGATGTCTTCCTCAATATGGCCGTTAAGAAATGTTGTCTTGACATTCATTTGCCAAATCTCGTAATCGAGATGAGCAGCAATGGATAAGAGTATCCGAAGGACTTGAGCATGGCCACCGGCGAGAAGGTTTCCTCATAATCGATACCCTTTTTCTGAGTATACCCTTTTGCAACAAGCCTGGCCTTAAAGGTCTCCACTCTTCCATCTGGTCCTCTTTTTCTATTGTAGACCCACTTGCACCCAATAAGTTTAATATTGGCAGGCAAGTCCATAAGTGTTCAGACCTGATTAGAGTACATGGACTCCATCTCAGCTTTCATAGCATCATGCCAACGTCCCGAATCTATGTCATTGATTGCTTCATCATAGTTACAGGGATCTTATTCCGGTTCTTCCGGGACTGCCTCGTAAGACTCCCAATAACGAGAACCTATCAGGGGGTCTGGTAATCCTCCCACTACGATGAGGCACTGGTGTAACTACTGGGTCTGGTAAAGGCGGTTCTTCCTCATGTTTGGTCATACTTGGATTTGGAATTGATTGCTCTTGAATTTCTTCCAAGATCACATTTTCTAAAGATTTTCGGTCAATCATATAATCTTCCTCCAGAAAAACCGCATTGGTGCTCACCAGTACTTTATGCTCTCTGGGATTATAGAATAACCAACATTTAGTTCCTTTCGGATATCCTACAAACGTGCATACTTCCGAATTCGATTCTAGCTTATCTGTCTTAACCTTCAACACGTGTGCCGGATAACCTAAATACGTAAATGTTGTAGACTAAGCTTTTGCCCATACCACAACTCCCAGGGAGTCTTAGGTACAAACTTAGATGGTACGAGGTTTAGTTTGTACATCGCAGTATCCAAGGCGTACCCCCAAAAGGATATAGGTAATCCTGAGAAACTCAACATAGACCTGATCATATCTAAAAGAGTCCAGTTCCTTATTTCCGTTACTCTATTCTGTTGAAGCATTCCAGGAGCAGACAACTGTGATAAAATCTCATTTTCTAGATAAGTATCTCATAAAATCAACAGAGAGATATTCCCCTCCTCGATCTAATCGAAGAGTCTTGATACTCTTACCTAATTTCTTTCCCGCTTCTGCTCGAAACTCTTTGAACTTTTCAAAAGCCTCGAACTTGCGGTGCATAAGGTATATGTATCCATATCTTGAGTAGTCATCTGTGAAAGTGATGAAGTACTCATGTCCTCCTCTGGCTTTGACATTAATGGGTCCACACACATCAGTATGTACTAATTCCAATAAATCTTTGGCCCTATTTCCCTTAGATGAAAATGGTCTTTTGGTCATTTTGCCTTCCAGACAAGACTCACAGACAGGCATTGGTTCTACCACCAATGAAGGCAAGATACCATCTTTCACTAGCCTGTCAATCCTATTTAGGTTTATATGACCTAGCCTCAAGTGCCAAAGTTTTGTTGGATTAGATGAAGGTGACTTTCTCTTTAATGATGGTCTATTAATTGTTTCAGTATCATGTGTAGACACCTCATTTTGGCACCCTATGAGGGATGATACAATCCACTCTACTTAATGATGATTTGATTAGGTCTCGAGTAAAAAATCACCTACCATTTCTAGACCTTCGATCGCCCTAAAAATTGATTCGTCATAACCTACTCGCCGAGAGCTTTCCGCTGATATGTAGAACTTCAAAATCCGGCAAGCAGATCAAAATCTACGAAGCCTGGGCCCTGGCGATGATAACCCAACCAAATTCCACCTGACCCTATCTTTCGGGCACAAACCGGTTTCTTTTAAACTCAACCCAGACCCACTAAGCCTGGCCCAATGAACCCAACAATCAGCCCCTAAACCCATACACAAATCCATGGGCCTAATCCAAACTAGGACCTAAACTCTAGCCCAAACCAACCCGAGCCCATCATTTCAGGCTGGATCCAAGCCCAAACTCACCTAACCCATTACCCCAACCTGTACCAGTCCCAACCCGACTCATCAAACCTGGGCCTAACCAAACCCCTCAAGCTAAACCAAACCCACCAGGCTTGGCCCATCGAGCCCAAATCCAAACCCATCTAAACTCTAGCTCAAACCCAAACTCCAATCCAAATCCAAACCCGAACCTAAACCAAACCCAAGCCCTCAATCGGGGTTGGCCTGTCGCTGGATAAGGGATGGAGAGTCCACGAGATCTGGACTCTCCCCTTGCCCCTGAGATCTCTCTCTTCCTCTTTATCTCTAACTCCCCCTCGTCTCTATCTCAGACCCATGCGCAGATCTCAACCCATCTTCATCTCCCCAGCGTGCAGAAGACCCATCATCATCTCCTCCCTCACGGCCTGCTGTGTCCACCATCTCAACCACGATCCTCCATCAACCATCCATCACCTCCCATTCCTGCAGTGCCAAACCTCTCCATCATTCTGATCCCCATCATCCCACATCCTACGCAGCAACACCCATGGAGGCCCATCCTCGCCAACTTCACCATCTCTCTCACCCAAATCCATCCATCCCTCTCCCATATCTTCACGGTCTTTTTCTCCATCCCCATCTCCCATCTCACGTCTCCCAGAACTCTCACCACCCATCATCCTCCATCTCACGCACCTCCTCTCCCTTTGACCATCCATCCCCTGCGCACATCTTGTTGGAAGATGGCTTTGATAGCTTAGACAATGGGAGCTACTAACTAGCTACAAGTTAATTACAAAATACAAATTACACTAAGAACAAGAACCCACTTTATAAATTTTACACAAATACACTATTACAAAGGAACACAATATTAAGCTTACACACTAACAAGCAAGAAACTCACTCAATACACTTTACTCAATACACTCACTCACTACAAAGAAGCACTCACTCTAATTTCTCACTTCACACTTCTCACAACACTCAATCACTTGAGTTGTCTTCACTTTAGTTGCAAATGAGGCAAGACCTCATATTTATAGATGTGTAAGGTCGGTGGTGGCATTCTCACGTACATGGGAGATGGCCCACGTGGCTTACTTGTTCACCAATGTTAATGTCGGTTTGTGTGAGGATGAAGTGTAGGATCTTGAGGATTCTAGAAACAATCCATGTGGCTCAATATCCATCATACATGAAGCCGGTTCTGATGGATTCTTCTACATAACTCTTGTAGTGGTTTTGTCTAGAAAATTGGAAAAGCTGAGAACTATTGATGCATGTGGTTTTTTGAAAAGTCTACAAGAGAGAGAGATACTTGTAGAGTCTTCTAGATGATGTCATGGTGCAGTGTTTTGCCCAACATTCTCCCCCTCAAACACTACCACTCTTAATCTTCTAGATCGAAGCTGTCTTCATGCCAAGCTTTTCTCTTAACCTTGTGAAGGTGTCGGTTCGCTAGCCTTGGTGAAGATGCCTGCCACTTGCTCAGTGGTGCTGCAGCATTCCAGCTTCACTGTCTTCTGCTTTACATGATCTCTTATGAAATGGAACCTGATGTCAATGTGCTTACTCCTTCCATGTTGTATATGATTCTTAGCGAGTTAAATGGCAGACTTGTTATCCACATGTATAGTTGTGGATTCATCTTGGGGGTGATCAAATTCTTCTAGGAGGTTTCTTAGCCATATAGCTTCGCAGACTGCTGCTGAGGCTGCTACGTATTTAGCTTCACATGTTGATAAAGCTACAATGCTTTGTTTCTTTGAGACCCATGTGAAAGCCGTAGATCCAAGATAGAACACATACCCTGTAGTGCTCTTTCTTTCATCTTGATCAGCTCCCCATTCACTGTCCGAATATCCATGTAACTTGGCTTCATTGCCGTAGCCATAGAAAAGACCAAGATTCATGGTACCTTTGATGTACCGTAAGATTCTTTTGGCTGCGACCAAGTGCGACTCCTTTGGCCTTTCCATATATCGGCTCAAAAGTCCGACACCATAGACAATGTCTGGTCTTGTGATTGTGAGATACCTTAGGCTTCCAATTAGGCTTTTGAATAGTGTCAAATTAATGTCTCTTCCTTCTCCTGCTTTCGTTAGTCTCAGACCTGTTGCTACAGGGGTGCTTACAGGATTGCAGTTGCTCATTCTGAATTTTTCAAGGAGTTCTTTAGCATATTTCTTCTGTGAGATGGAAATAACGTCTTGCTGCTACTTGACCTCTATACCCAGGAAGAAGGACATTAGTCCGCAATCGGTCATATCGAACTCCTAGAACATAGCATGCTTAAATTCTTCGAACATCTGGGGGTTATTCCCAGTGAATAGTAAGTCATCAATGTAAAGGCATGCTATGAGCATTTCTCCATGAGTATTTCTCTTAATGTAGACTGAATGCTCATATGGGCATTTAGAGAACCCGTTTTCCTCTAGATAACTATCTATACATGCATTCCATGCTCGTGGGGCCTGCTTTAGCCCATATAATGCTTTCTTTAAGCGGTATACTTTTTGCTCCTCTCCTTCTACTATAAAGCCTTTTGGCTGTTCTACATATACTTCTTCATCAAGTATACCATTTAGGAAAGCCGACTTAACATCTAGTTGGTAAATTCTCCAACTATGATGTGCTGCAAGAGAGATAAGCATTCTTTTCGTATCAAGTCGGGCGACAGGAGCAAAGACTTCTTCATAATCCATGCCATATTGTTGTTTGTAGCCTTTAGCTACAAGCCTTGCCTTATATCGATTTATCTCTCCATCGATCGTGCGCTTGATCTTGTATACCCACTTGACACCGATAGCTTTCTGGCATGGAGGGAGTGTAGTAAGCTCCCAAGTGTCGTTCTTCTCGATGGCGTGGATCTCTTCTTCCATGGCGCTTCTCCAATAATTGTTAGGAATTTTCTAGATTGCAATTTGATGGATGCATTATCATTCAAGCATCATTTGATTTACACACATGCATTGTTTTAGATAAACTTGAAATCTTGTTTTATTCATGCATTGCTTTTAAGAGTTGTAAAAGTTTTGATTTATGCATGATTTGCTTTTAAAACTTGGATGCATTTGATTTTGAAAAGAGTTTTAGAAATCAAGCTAGCCTTTGGTTTTAAAGTTTTGAATCATTTTAGGCTTTGTGTTGTTACATGTTTTTAAACCCCTTAGAATGATTTAAAACATGTATTCAAGCTTGGTTTAGTGGCCCAAATAAATTCCACAAAGAAAACCTTCATCTTGCAAAAATTGGAATTTTTGGGTTCCCGGCAGTGTCGCCGGTCGACCGGCGCAGAGGTCCCGGTCGACCGGGAACACTGCAGCAGAAATTTGCCTGGCGCCCCAACGGTCAGAAATCTGACCGTTGTGTGTTCCCGGTCGACCGAGGCCTGTGTGCCGGTCGACCGAGGACTAGCCGTTGGCAACTTTTTGCTATAAATATGAGTTCTTTCCCTTGCCAAAAGTTGGGAATTTTTAACCCCTCCTTGAGAGGAATTGAGGCATATCAAAAGGGAAAAGAACCAAGGGATGAAGGGGATGATTAGGAAAGCTAAAGCTTGGATTAATGAAGTTAAACCACCAAGTAGGCTCTTCCTCCCTTAATCATATGTTTTCATGCTTTTGTTTTATTTTTGGTAAATCATTTCTAGCATGTTAAACTATGTTTGTGTTGTGTCCTTAACATGTGTTATGTTTTGAGTTGATTTATTGTTTTGGATACAACACCATATGATTCAATCCAAGTAGTTCTTAACTTTGGTAAATCTAAGTAGATCATGTTAATGGAAAAATCTTTGAAATCATATGTAACATGATCCATATACTTGGTTGAATCTTTGGTTGTTGTTTTCCATCATAAGAACATCTCTTTCAAAACTAACTTATGTTTTGGATTCAACTTCTTTACAAATCATATGTTTTCATGTTTTGTTTTATCATTGGTAAATCTTTGTAACATGTTAATCTATGATTTGTTGTATCCTTAGCATGTTCTATATTTTGAATAGATCTATTGTTTTGGATACATCACCATTGATTCATCAAAGTAGTACTTTATCCTTGGTAAATCTAAGTAGATCATGTTAATGAAATATGTAACATGATTCGTATACTTTGTTGAATCTTTGGTTGTTGTTTTTCATCATAAGAAAATCTCTTTCAAATGTATCTTATGTTTTGGATTCAACATCTTTACAAATCATATGTAACTTTGTTTTAAAGTTTCAACTTACTTTACTTTGATAGGTATATCATTTTCAAGTTGTCCTTATAATTACATATGATTTGTCCCCTTATTTCAATCAAATATATTTTTATGTTTTGAGCTTCCTTGTTGATTTGATTGACATCCCTATGCATCACATGTTTAGAGCTAATCCATTTCATACAACTTGTGTAACTTTGATATCATTAACAAGTTGTTACTTTTAACATGTGATTGCATTACATCCTCAATCATAAATGTTTTATGAGCTAAAACTTTCAAAAGCCTTAGGCTTACTTTTATGAACTTTCATTTTCAAAATGATTGAGGACCACACACACACACTTCATGTACTTTCATCTTTGCATCCATAGTGTGAGTGTGTATTAGTTTTTCACTTCCATATCCGCCTAATTAAGAGGCATTGTAATGAGCTTAATTGAATCTCCATCAAGTGTATGTTAGACACTAATTTAGTGAGATAACCAACCTTGTGGTTGAAGAGGTTATTGCTTAGCCTATAAAAGCATAATGTATAGGTTGATGTTAAGCCTTGAAAAACATCAATGTAAAGGTTATTGCTTAGCCTTGGAAAGCATATTGTAAAGGTTATTGCTTAGCCTATTGAAAAGCATAAATAGTGGAAATCCGGTGGGGTGTTGGATCACAAGCCGGTAGTGGATGTAGGCATTGAGGCCGAACCACTATAAATCCTTGTGTGATGGTGATTGCTTTGTGGTGATTCTTTTATTAGCTTCCGCATCTTGTATGATAAATCATCACATGTGACTAGTTTGTTTTAAAGAAGTTAAATTTGTTAAAATTGGTCATAATTGGAGCTCACCCTATTCACCCCCCCTCTAGGGTTCGGATCCCCATGGACTTACAAGTGGTATCAGAGCGGGTTACTCCATTTTAGGGCTTAACAACCCGGAGTTGATCCTTGCTAGATTTGAACCCTAGTGTTGTGTTTTATTGCATGTCTTTTTAAAGATTTCCACTATGATTGAAATTGAATTTTCCCTAGCCTCATTGCACCACTCTAAGACTTTTCCAAGTTATATCTTCTAGAGTTGGTGAGTCCTCAAAGTGTTCTCTCATGGACAACCTTTTCAAGACCTTAGGTGAATTTTCAAAGGTAGACTATTTGAGTAACCTTAAGGCCTTGATCCCCCTAGACCAACCTATGCTTTTTAGTTATATCTTTTTGTTGGTCATGTTACATTTGCATTTTGTTTCTTTATAGTCACATCTTTTAAAATGCAATGTTGCTTTGTGATCATTTGATTTTGTCTTCATGAACTTTTAAAGTTATATCTCATGGTTTTCAAAATCCTTTGATTGCAACTTTGGAAAATGTTCTAAGCTTTATTAGTTATATTTATAGAAGCATTTTCCTTGAATTTATTTCCTTGTGCCTAACTATGATTATATCATTTGGAAGGAAATATTTTTTTTTACAAACAATTTGCATCTTTGTTCATTGAGTTACATTCTTTATGCAAATTGATTTTGATGTCTTACATTGCATGGTTGGATATGGTGTCATTGATTTGCATGTGTTGTGCCTATTTTGGTATATATTCACATTAATGCAAATTGATGAGTGTTTATGTGCTTTATAGTAAAATCTTGTATTTGAGCTTTATAAGTACCTATGTGATTTTATGTGCTAAGTTCATTTGGTATAAACCTCATATCTTTTTCCATTGCATTGTAAGCTTAGTGCATTTGCTAAGAGTGGAGATGTTACATGATAGCTTAATGAATCATTTTAGATGAATTGGAATTAAACCATTGTTCTTAATAGGTATATCCATTTATGTGGTCCATCTTCATCTTTATGTGATCCATGATGTCTCTCTAACTTCATACCTTCTTGTGCTTACATAGTTATATTCTTTATTGATGATATGGTTTGAGTTAGATCTTGAATGTTGATTAATCCTCTCTATGCAAATGTCAAATGGTTCTATGTATGGTTGTGTTATTTATTATATTTGTTGAAACCATACTAGAACTAAAATCCATCCTCTATGCTTTCTAGTCATTTCTTTTTGGATGGTTATGATGTTGATTCATGTATTTTTTCTAAGTTATATCATCCTTATACATGTTTCAACTTCATAGTAGTGTTATTGATCATATGAAACTCTTTGAAACCCATTTCTCATATTTCTATGATGGTTGATGGATATCTTAGTAGTTGAATTCATATGATTTTGACACTTTGGAAATTGCATGCATTTCAAAGTCATATCCTTGTGCATTGCAATTTATCTTGTTCATCACTATGCTCAATAGTTAAATCTTTAAAAGTGATGAATATGCATTTATGATGCTTGATGGAATTTTGTCACATTCTTGCTCTTTATCATGTTATCAAATTCAATTGGATTCAATTGGTATAATGGTTGATTGATTTGATTTCGTGTGAATGTGATAAATCATGTGTGCATTGAATTGAACTTGATAAGTAATATGATTGTTCCATGTCACACACCATTAGCATCATAATGTTCATGTTGCCACCTCCTTTGCTCATATAGGTATATCTCATGACCACCATGTTTATGTGTTCATAATATTGGTTGGTTATTAGTTGAGGTTGGCTTCATGTTTGAATTTCATTTCACTCAATTTGCACTTTAATAAGTCATATTTATTGATTGAATGAAATGATTTTCAAAATCTTACATAGCATATGATTTTCATAAGTAATATTGATTGATGCTATGTTTGAGTAAACCCCATATCATGGATAGCTCTAATTTGGATTTCTCATAATAGTTATACTTTTAAATCCATTTTAGAGTGATTGATTTATTAAGTCATATCCTAAATCTCAATTGGTATTCTTTGTTTTTCCAATTGATATCCATGATTGCTTTTCTCATTAGACCTAGCTCTCTTTTGGTAATTTGATCATATTGAGCTTTATAGTTAAATGAATCTAATCCTTTCCTTGAAGTTGACCCTCATTGGTAAAACCATCTTCTTCTTGCATCTAATAGTTAAATCTTTGTCAATATGTTGACAAAAGAAGAGTATGGATTGAGGTGGAGTGTAAACCTTCATAGGAAGTATTAGTTTTGATCAAATTGACCCTTGGATTGCCTTTAAGCCCTTAGAGACTACTACCACACATGATAGCCTGTTATGTATTTCATTTTTGATTTCATTTGTTAACAGGTGCTACTAAAGGTATTTTCTTTGTTTCATGTGTGTAGGTACCTTTGCAATTTAATGGCAAAGGGGGAGAAATTATGCAAGTTCTCAAAAGGGTAAAGAGAATGTCCAAGTTTCCTAAGAAGAGGTTTCGTATGATCTTCTACAAGGGGAGAGAATACATACCTTGCCAAAGGGAGAAAGAGGCATGGTCAAAGGGGGAGAGCTAATAGAAGAAAGAAAGCTTGGAGCTAAAGCAGATGCTTGACCAAAGAAAGAAAGAAGAAAGAAAGATTGAAGAATGATCAAGCACCAAGCATCATGAAGAATGAAGAAAAGAGCTCAAGCTAAGAGAAGGAGCATCCAAGAAGATTTCAAGCCTTGTCCAGCTGAGGGGGAGCTGAAGACTAAGTGTGTAATTTCAGTGGTGAGTGTGTTTGCCATCAAATTGCAAAGGGGGAGATTGTTAGGAATTTTCTAGATTGCAATTTGATGGATGCATTATCATTCAAGCATCATTTGATTTACACACATGCATTGTTTTAGATAAACTTGAAATCTTGTTTTATTCATGCATTGCTTTTAAGAGTTGTAAAAGTGTTGATTTATGCATGATTTGCTTTTAAAACTTGGATGCATTTGATTTTGAAAAGAGTTTTAGAAATCAAGCTAGCCTTTGGTTTTAAAGTTTTGAATCATTTTAGGCTTTGTGTTGTTACATGTTTTTAAACCCCTTAGAATGATTTAAAACATGTATTCAAGCTTGGTTTAGTGGCCCAAATAAATTCCACAAAGAAAACCTTCATCTTGCAAAAATTGGAATTTTTGGGTTCCCGGCAGTGTCGCCGGTCGACCGGCGCAGAGGTCCCGGTCGACCGGGAACACTGCAGCAGAAATTTGCCTGGCGCCCCAACGGTCAGAAATCTGACCGTTGTGTGTTCCCGGTCGACCGAGGCCTGTGTGCCGGTCGACCGAGGACTAGCCGTTGGCAACTTTTTGCTATAAATATGAGTTCTTTCCCTTGCCAAAAGTTGGGAATTTTTAACCCCTCCTTGAGAGGAATTGAGGCATATCAAAAGGGAAAAGAACCAAGGGATGAAGGGGATGATTAGGAAAGCTAAAGCTTGGATTAATGAAGTTAAACCACCAAGTAGGCTCTTCCTCCCTTAATCATATGTTTTCATGCTTTTGTTTTATTTTTGGTAAATCATTTCTAGCATGTTAAACTATGTTTGTGTTGTGTCCTTAACATGTGTTATGTTTTGAGTTGATTTATTGTTTTGGATACAACACCATATGATTCAATCCAAGTAGTTCTTAACTTTGGTAAATCTAAGTAGATCATGTTAATGGAAAAATCTTTGAAATCATATGTAACATGATCCATATACTTGGTTGAATCTTTGGTTGTTGTTTTCCATCATAAGAACATCTCTTTCAAAACTAACTTATGTTTTGGATTCAACTTCTTTACAAATCATATGTTTTCATGTTTTGTTTTATCATTGGTAAATCTTTGTAACATGTTAATCTATGATTTGTTGTATCCTTAGCATGTTCTATATTTTGAATAGATCTATTGTTTTGGATACATCACCATTGATTCATCAAAGTAGTACTTTATCCTTGGTAAATCTAAGTAGATCATGTTAATGAAATATGTAACATGATTCGTATACTTTGTTGAATCTTTGGTTGTTGTTTTTCATCATAAGAAAATCTCTTTCAAATGTATCTTATGTTTTGGATTCAACATCTTTACAAATCATATGTAACTTTGTTTTAAAGTTTCAACTTACTTTACTTTGATAGGTATATCATTTTCAAGTTGTCCTTATAATTACATATGATTTGTCCCCTTATTTCAATCAAATATATTTTTATGTTTTGAGCTTCCTTGTTGATTTGATTGACATCCCTATGCATCACATGTTTAGAGCTAATCCATTTCATACAACTTGTGTAACTTTGATATCATTAACAAGTTGTTACTTTTAACATGTGATTGCATTACATCCTCAATCATAAATGTTTTATGAGCTAAAACTTTCAAAAGCCTTAGGCTTACTTTTATGAACTTTCATTTTCAAAATGATTGAGGACCACACACACACACTTCATGTACTTTCATCTTTGCATCCATAGTGTGAGTGTGTATTAGTTTTTCACTTCCATATCCGCCTAATTAAGAGGCATTGTAATGAGCTTAATTGAATCTCCATCAAGTGTATGTTAGACACTAATTTAGTGAGATAACCAACCTTGTGGTTGAAGAGGTTATTGCTTAGCCTATAAAAGCATAATGTATAGGTTGATGTTAAGCCTTGAAAAACATCAATGTAAAGGTTATTGCTTAGCCTTGGAAAGCATATTGTAAAGGTTATTGCTTAGCCTATTGAAAAGCATAAATAGTGGAAATCCGGTGGGGTGTTGGATCACAAGCCGGTAGTGGATGTAGGCATTGAGGCCGAACCACTATAAATCCTTGTGTGATGGTGATTGCTTTGTGGTGATCCTTTTATTAGCTTCCGCATCTTGTATGATAAATCATCACATGTGACTAGTTTGTTTTAAAGAAGTTAAATTTGTTAAAATTGGTCATAATTGGAGCTCACCCTATTCACCCCCCCTCTAGGGTTCGGATCCCCATGGACTTACAATAATCTTCGTTCACTGGTTCTTGGAAGGTAAGAGGCTCATGGTCAGCATAGAGACATAAGAGGTTGGTCGCTTCAGTTTCCTCATAGATGTCTCTTAGACTTCTCATCTTGATTGGTGTGATGAAGGAGGAAGAGCTTCGAGCTGATGAGCTGCTTGCTGTTGATCCATCTTGTCCTTCAGGACTTCTTCGAAGTGATGATGCTGTACGCGGAGATGTTACATCATCTGGTCGCAGGCCTTCATTATTTTGGAGATGTGCCTCTTGTTCTTCTATTTCAAGAGGCTTTTCTTGGGATGTGTTTTCTTCATTCCACCTCCATGCTTCCTGTTCACTAAAGACTAAATCTCTACTCACCACTACCTTTTTAGTAAGTGGGTTGTAGAGTTTATAGGCTTTAGACTCCTCACTGTAACCGATAAAGATACACTTTTCTCCACGATCATCAAGCTTCTTCCTCTTTGCCTCTGGTATTTGGGCATATGCAACACACCTAAATATTTTTAGATGGGCCACACATGGTTTGTGACCGCTCCATGCCTCTTATGGTGTCTTATTTCTGACACTTTTTGTAGGGCATCTGTTGAGTAAGTAGGCTGTACACGCAGTAACTTCTGCCCAATATTCTTTTGGCAGACCTTTTTCCTTAAGCATGGTCCTCGTCATATCAAGGATGGTGTGGTTTTTCCTTTCCGCTATTACATTCTGCTGTGGTGTATAGGCAGTTGTAAACTAATGCCTGATGCCCCATTGTCTGCAGTATTCTTGAAATTCTTTCGAGGTGTATTCTCCACCTCTGTCAGATCTAAGTGCCTTAATCTTACAACCACTTTCTACTTCTACACGGGCTTTGAAATTCTTAAAGGTAGTGAAGGCTGCAGACTTTTCTTTGATAAAGAATACCCAAAGCTTCCTACTGAAGTCATCGATAAAAGTAGTGGTGTATCTATTACCTCCAAGAGATGGCGTCTCCAATGGTCCACAAATATTTGTTTGAACCAACTGTAATGGTGCTTTTGCTCTCCATGATTTCCTTACTGGAAATGAGTTTATTTGTTGCTTGCCAAGTGTGCATGCCTCACACTCATGCTTGGGCTTTTCAATAGTAGGCAAGCCATGCACCATGTTTGTAGTGGATAATAGATTGAGCCCATTGAAGTGAAGATGCCCATATCTAAGATGTCACTTCCATGACTCATTGTTTATAAGTCCATGGAAGCATTTTTCTACCTTTGTGTTAAGATAGAGTGGGAACATGTGATTCTTCGCCCTTTTGGACTCGAGTTATATGCCTCCCATGTACATCTCTCAATGATAAAGAAAGATTTTCCATGTGTATGACATACCCCTTCTCTAGGAGTTGCCCAAGACTAAGGATATTACTTTTCATGTTGGGCACGTAATACACATTTGAGTATATGCTGGCACACCATCTTTTTGATAAATCTTAATATTTCCCTTACCTTGTACGAGAAGCTTTGATGAGTCTCCAAGACTTACTTTTCCGCTAACATCTTCCGCAAGCTCTTCAAAGAGTTCCTTCTTCCCGTACATGTGGTTGCTCGCACCGGAATCTAGGCACCAGACATTTTCTTGGCCATAGCCTTCCTCTTGTGCTAGAAGAACTGTGGATAATTCTTTTTCTTCATCTCTCACTTCTGCGAAGTTAGATCGCTCCTCCCGTTCAGCAGGTTTGCTCCAGCACTCCGAGGCAAAGTGTCCAAACTTGTTGCAGTTGTAACACCGGACACTTCTTGAATTACCGCGACCACGAGTGAATCCACCTTGGCCAGCTCCTCTTCCGCGATTGTTGGAGCTCCTTGATTGAGATTGTCATTTGCTTTGAGGGTTTGCTCCCCCTTTACCTCTACCGCGATTGTTGTTTGTGCTACTGCCCCACTTCGAACTTCCACGACTGGGCTTTTGTTCACTTAGAGTCAATTTTGACTCTAGTGCGTGTTCCAAGACCATGGAGCCACTATTCTTCTGCATACGTTGCTCATGGACTTGGAGTGATCCCATTAATTCTTCTATTGAGAGAGTCTCTAAATCTTTGGACTCTTCAATAGCTACAACCACATGCTCGAATTTGGTTGTGAGGGATCTTAATGCTTTTTCTACAACTCTAATATCTTTTATCTTTTCACCATTTCTCTTCATCTGATTTACTATTACTAGCAATCGTGAAAAATAATCAGAAATATTCTCACCTTCTTTCAAGTGAGTGGCTTCAAACTTTGCTCGGAGCATTTGCAGACGAACCCTCTTGACCCGATCAACACCTTTGAAGATAGTGCTCAGGGTCTCCCATGCTTTCTTGCTAGATGGTGCTTCAGCAACCTTCTCGAAGGTTGATTCATCTACCCCTTGATAGAGTAAGAACAAGGCCTTTTTATCTTTCTTCCTTTGATCTTTAAGCGCAGTATTCTGCTCCGGAGTGTACGCAGCTTCTTGCTCTGTAGTGGGTTCCACGTACCCTTCAGTGACAATCTCTCATAAATCATGCGATCCAAATAATGCCTTCATCTGGATACTCCAGTTTTCATAGTTCTCCTTTGTCAGCTTCGGGATCTGGGGTTGAACCAAGCTTGATGCCATCTCTGCTTGTAGAGGAACCTGGCTCTGATACCACTTTGTTGGAAGATGGCTTTGATAGCTTAGAAAATGGTAGATACTAACTAGCTACAGCCTAATTACAAAATACAAATTACACTAAGAACAAGAACCCACTTTATAAATTTTACACAAATACACTATTACAGAGGAACACACTATTAAGCTTACACACTAACAAGCAAGAAACTCACTCAATACACTTTACTCAATACACTCACTACAAAGAAGCACTCACTCTAATTTCTCACTACACACTTCAGTGTGTCTCACTTCACACTTCTCACAACACTCAATCACTTGAGTTGTCTTCACTTTAGTTGAAAATGAGGCAAGACCTCATATTTATAGGTGTGTAAGGTTGGTGGTGGCACTCTCACGTACATGGGAGATGGCCCACGTGGCTTACTTGTTCACTAATGTTAATGTCGGTTTGTGTGAGGATGAAGTGTAGGATCTTGAGGATTCTAGAAACAGTGCATGTGGCTCAATATCCATCATACATGAAGTCGGTTCTGATGGATTCTTCTACATAACTCTTGTAGTGGTTCTGTCTAGAAAGTTGGAAAAGCTGAGAACTATTGATGCATGTGGTTTCTAGAAAAGTCAACAAGAGAGAGAGAGATACTTGTAGAGTCTTCTAGATGATGTCATGGTGCAGTGTTTTACCCAACACATCTCTCCATCTCTCCCGTCCAACCCTGCACTTGCCACCCTCCACCCTCTTCACCTCCCTGACAGACGGCCACAGCAGCACCGCCAAGCACTCGCAGCAGCCCCCGGACACCCGCAGAGCCTTCATCTTCCTCCTCCGCCTCACGCGACGCCTTCCCCTGCGCCTGGTACACCCCCTCCCTCTTCCTACACTCCGCACACACTGCACACCAGCACCTCCTCCCCCCCTCCCTTTCTCCATCTTCCTCCCTCTCGCCCTCTCTGCTCCTCCCTCTTCCCTCGCCTTCCACCTCCCCTGTCCCCACCTGCGCATCACGCCGTTTCCCTACATCCACTTCACTGCATACACTCATCTCTGCACCATTCTACATCATCTGCACCTACATCCACCTATACACCCTGTGCACACTCCTTCCTCTCCTTCTTCTTCTTTTCCTCTTATTCTCACCTACATTACACCCCACACACGTGCATCAATCTCCATGCTAGTGCACACCCCATCTCCTTCTCCCCTTTTCTCCTTTCTTTTTCTCTATTTCTCTTCTTCATCCTCCTCTTTTTCCTCTTCCCACTTCCCTGCACTCCAATCTCACCTCTGCATCACCACTCCCACTGCACTTCCTACACTACACCCCACTCCACTACTGCATCACCTCACTGCTGCACCCCACTTCACTGCACCATCCATTCGATCTAGTCTTGTCCATCTACCTCTCACTTGGCCTTCCCTCCTGTCGAACTAAGAATATCAACATAGAGAGACAACTCCAGCCAATGGGTCTATTCAGTCCAGTCTTCTGATTTCCAGTGATTTGAAATCACACTTAGCATGCATGTGTCAGTTGGATGTATTCGCTCATGTTTAGAGTAAAATTATAAATCCAATACTACCCATACATGAATAGCTCATTATGTTAGTTTTGCACATAGCTTGATTATCAGTTTCTTTCGACTTATATTTATTTATCCATGCACCAAACATGCGACGCATTTAGGTAGATTTTATTTTTATTTTATATGTTTATTTCAATTTATTTCTGACTTGTTCAAGCAAGCTACACATCTAGGTAAGTTTTCCACTTCATTGTTTATTTCAATTTATTCTTAGCTTGTTCAAACCTGCCCTGCCCATGCATTCAAACACGCCCATGCATTATAAAAGTAGTTGCATTTTCTTTATTTTGCACATTTATATTTTATTCCATGAAATTTAGGACTACAAAACTTATCGAAAAACAAAAAGAACAAAAACAGAAAAGAACAAAACAAAAGAATTCTAACTATTAGATTAATTAAGACAATAAGGTTAGGTTTGGTAATTAATTTCTTCTCCTCCTCCCCTCTCATTAGGATTAGGGAATTTAATTAGGAAGTTTTAAATCAGCTATGTTAATTAAAAATTAGTAATCTATTCTTTTCTCCTCCTCCCATTTCATTAGGATTGGATAAATCAGTTTAGGATTTCAGGCTTTATAAATAAAACCAAAAACAAAATAAAAATAAAAATAATAAAAACCCAAAAGACCAAAAAAAAAAAAAGTGAAAGATATTAAAAACCCAAAATATTAATAAACTGGAGTTAGAAATTAAGTAATAGTTTAGACTAATTAGGTCAGACCCCAGACCCAGATCTAGGTCTCCCCCTAACCAGGTTAGACTACTTTTAGTTTCTTTCATTATAATAACTTAGGTCCCACTCTCTCTCTCTGGGCCCCGCTAAGGGACTGAGAGAGCAGATGAGGGCGGTCAGGACACTAAGATAGGGTAGGGATCCATTTAGGAAAATGGATTAGTTAAATTAAATCCAAGTAGGAAAAATCCCCTAGCCTACCCTTCTAGCCCCAATTATTAAAACCCAAAAAAATCATAAAACCAACAAAACAACCCCAAAAATATTTTCTTCTCTTTTCCTCCACCTCCAGTGCCAAATATTCATTTGAACTCAAACATTAAAAGGAATAGAGGCTGATTCCGAGAATCTGAATTAATGAGAATGACGAGACGAGATGAGTGATTTCACACACCCCAATATCAATTTATTTGCTTTCGGCCCATCATCGGCCACCCTCAATATCAATTTATTTATTTTCGGCCCATCATCAGCCACCCTCAATCAACCCCGGCCCATCATCGGCCATTTTTATTTACCTTCGGCCCATCATCGGCCATGCACTTCTATCACTTGCGTATCGCACGCAAACCCACAGAAATCACAACTCGAAGTCTTGTTTGCATCATTCTTTCGATTTGAATAATCAGCCTTCAAACCCTAGGTCGTCAAAGGACATTGAAAGGGGTACCCGAGAACGGGGCTGATCCTCTTGTAAATATTTGGCACCTTCCCCCTAGTTTCTCAGTTTTTTTTCATTTTATTCCATTTACCCCTTTAGAATACTTGGATTTAAATTTTAATTAGTCTGCATGGCCCCGAATGTTGATTTCCCCTGTCTAGTTCACTATGACCCTATTTTGAGACCCGTGATTCAACCCAAATTTGACCCAAATTGAAAGACCCAAAATTAAGTGACAAGACAACCGTCATGTGTTGCCGGTGGCACATTAGACGAGAGAAGAACCCATACCATTTTCGCCCGCTCTCTTTTGACTTTCGTCGAAGGACGGTGTTACGGCCGTATCCGTAACTGGCGATCGCGATCCGTCGATTTTGAAGGTAGTCAAAATCCTCATTTTTTATGTTATTTTTTAATATCTCATATATTTGAATGGCGATTTCCCTCCCCTGGGGGATCAAAATTCACATCCAACATCATGTATCTCATACATTGTGGGAGTCAACAAATAAAGCCCATTGGTTACCTTGCCAGAACATATAAAAGTACAATTTCTCTTTATGACAACTTCAGTACCAAAAGTAATAGAATAACTTTTATTCACCAAACTACAAACTGAAATTAAATTCCGCCGTAAAGACGGTACATATAATGTATATGACAAAACCAATTTATTAACTAAAAAATATAAAGTAATAATTCCCACTGAAACAGCATCCGCCTTAGCATCAGATCCTAGGTTGACAATGATTTCTCCGTCACTAAGCCTTCTACTTTCCCTGAACCCCTACAACGTATTACGGATGTGATTAGTGAAAGTCCACCTGGATCCGAACCCTAGAGGGGGGGTGAATAGGGTGAGCTTCTTTTATGACCAATTTTAACAATTTTAACTTCTTTAAAACAAACTAGTCATAAGTGATGATTATCAAACAATATGCGGAAGCTAATAAAAACAATCACCACAAAGCAAGCACCATCACACAAGTATTTATAGTGGTTCGGCCTCAATGCCTACATCCACTACCGGCTTGTGATCCAACACCCCACCGGATTTCCACTATTTATGCTTTTCAATAGGCTAAGCAATAACCTTTACAATATGCTTTCCAAGGCTAAGCAATAACCTTACAATGATGTTTTTCAAGGCTTAACATCAACCTATACAAGATGCTTTTAAAGGCTAAGCAATAACCTCTTCAACCACAAGGTTGGTTATCTCACTAATTAGTGTCTAACATACACTTGATGGAGATTCAATTTAGCTCATTACAATGCCTCTTAAATAGGCGGATATGGAAGTGAAAATCTAATACACACTCACACTATGAATGCAAAGTTGAAAACAAATGAAGTGTGTGTGTGTGGTCCTCAATCATTTTGAAAATGAAGGTTCATAAATGTAAGCCTAAGGCTTTTGAAAGTTTTAGCTCATAAAACATTTATGATTGAGGAAGTGATGCAATCACATGTTAAAAGTAACAACTTGTTAATGAAATCAAAGTTACACAAGTTGTATGAAATGGATTAGCTCTAAACATGTGATGCATAGGGATGTCAATCAAATCAACATGTAGCTCAAAACATAAAAATAGATTTGATTGAAAAGAGGGGACAAATCATATGTAATTATAAAGACAACTTGAAAATGATTTACCAATCAAAGTAAGGCAAGTTGTGAAACATTAAAAAAATAATAAACATATGATTTGTAATGATGTTGAATCCAAAACATAAGATACATTTGAAAGAGATTTTCTTATGATGGAAAAACAACAACCAATGATTCAACAAAGTATATGAATCATGTTACATATTTCATTAACATGATCTACTTAGATTTACCAAAGTTAAGTACTACTTTGATGAATCAATGGTGATGTATCCAAAACAATAGATCTATTCAAAATATAACACATGCTAAGGATACAACACATCATAGGTTAACATGTTACTAAGATTTACCAATGATAAAACAAAACATGAAAACATATGATTTGTAAAGAAGTTGAGTCCAAAACATAAGATACTTTTGAAAGTGATTTTCTTATGATGGAAAACAACAACCAAAGATTCAACCAAGTATAGGAATCATGTTACATATGATTTACCAAGTTTCTTTCATTAACATGATCTACTTTGATTTACCAATTCAAGTACTACTTGGATTGAATCATATGGTGTTGTATCCAAAACAATAAATCAACTCAAAACATAAAATATGTTAAGGACACAACACAAACATAGTTTAACATGCTAGAAATGATTTACCAAAAATAAAACAAAAGCATGCAAACATATGATTAAGAAAGGAAGAGCCTACTTGGTGGTTTAACTTCATTAATCCAAGCTTTAGCTTTCCTAATCTTCCCCTTCATCCCTTGGTTCTCTTCCCTTTTGATATGCCTCAAATCCTCTCAAGGAGGGGTTAAAAATTCCCAACTTTTGGCAAGGGAAAGAACTCATATTTATAGCAAAAAGTTGCCAACGGCTAGTTCTCGGTCGACCGGCACACAGGCCTCGGTCGACCGGGACCACACAACGGTCAAATTTCTGACCGTTGGGGCGCCAGGGCAACTTTCTGCCTTGCAGTGTTCCCGGTCGACCGGGACCTCTGCGCCGGTCGACCGGCGACACTGCAGTGGCCCCAAAATTCATTTTTTGCAAATTCAAAGTTTTTCTTTGTGGAATTATTTGGGCCATATAATCAAGCTTTAAAACATGTTTTAAATCATTCTAAGGGTTTTAAAACATGGAACATAAAAAGCCTAAAACATTTTGAAAGATTTAAAACTCATAGGCTAGCTTGATTTTCTAAAACAAATGCATCCAAGATTTAAAAACAAATCATGCATAAATCAAAACTTTTACAACTCTTAAAAACAATGCATGAATAAAACAAGATTTCAAGTTTATTTAAAAACCAATGCAAGTGTGTAAATCAAATGATGCTTGAATGAAAATGCATCCATCAAATTGCAATCTACAAAATCCCTAACAATCTCCCCCTTTGCAATTTGATGGCAAACACACTCACCACTGAACATACACACTTAGTCTTCAGCTCCCCCTCAGCTGGACAAGGCTTGAAATCTTCTTGGATGCTTCTTCTCTTAGCTTGGGCTCTTGGGCTTCAATCTTCATTCTTCATGATGCTTGGTGCTTAAATATTCTTTAAGCTTTCTTTCTTTAGCCAAGCATATTCTTTAGCTCCAAGCTTTGTTTCTTCTATTTGCTCTCCCCCTTTGACCATGCCTCTTTCTCCCATTTGGCAAGGTATGCATTCTCTCCCTTTGTAGAAGATCATACACAACACTCCCCTTTGGAAGCTTGGACTTTCTCTTCACCCTTTTGAGAACTTGCATAATTTCTCCCCCTTTGCCATTAAATTGCAAAGGTACCTACACACATGAAACAAGGAAAATACCTTTAGAAGCACCTGTTAACGAATGAAATCGAAAATGAAATACATAACAGGCTATCATGTGAGGTAGTAGTCTCTAAGGGTTCAAAGGCAATCCTAGGGTCAATTTGATCACAACTAATACTTCCTATGAAGGTTTACACTCCCCCTCAATCCATTCTCTTCTTTTGTCAAACTTTTGACAAAGATTTAACTATTAGGTACAAGAAGAAGATGGTTTAACCAAGTAAGGGTCAACTTCAAGGAAATGATTAGATTCATTTAACTATAAAGCTCATATGATCAAATTACCAAAAGAAGGCAAGGTCTAATGGGAAAAGCCATCATGGATATCAATTGGAAAGACAAAGAACACCAATTGAGATTTAGGATATGACTATTTAAATCAATCACTCTAAAATGGATTTAAAAATATACCTATTAGGAAAAATCCAAATTAGAGTTATCCATGATATGGGGTTTACTCAAACATAGCATCAATCAATATTACTAAGAAGAACATATGCTATGAAGGTTTTGAAAATCATTTCATTCAATCATTAAATATGACTATTAAAGTGCAAGATGAGTGAAATGAAATTCAAACATGAAGCCAACCTCAACTAATAACCAACCAATATTATGAACACATAAACATGATGGTCATGAGATATACCTATGAGAGCAAAAGAGGTGGCAACATGAGCATTATGATGCTAATGGTGTGTGACATGGAACAATCATATTACTTATCAAGTTCAATCCAATGCACACAAGATTTATCACATTCACAAGAAATCAAATCAATCAAACATTATACCAATTGAATCCAATTGAATTTGATAACATGATAAAGAGCAAGAATGTGACAAAATTCCATCAAGCATCATAAATGCATATTCATCACTTTTAAAGATATAACTATAGAGCATAGTGATGAACAAGAGAAATTGCAATGCAAAAAGATATTACTAGGTAATGCATGCAATTTCCAAAGTGTCAAAATCATATGAATTCAACATCTAAGATGTCCATCAAACATATAGAAATATGAGGAATGGATTTCAAAGAGTTTCATATGATCAAGATCACTACTATGAAGTTGAAACATGTATAAGAATGAAAACACTTAGAAAATACACATGAATCAACATCATAACCATCCAAATAGAAATGACTATAAAAGCATAGAGGATGGATTTTAGTTCTAGTATGGTTTCTACAAATGTAATAAATAACACAACCATACATAGAACACTTTGACATTTGCATAGAGAGGATCTATCAACACTCAAGATCTAACTCATACCAATCATCAATAAAGAATATAACTTTTGAAAGCACAAGAAGGTATGAAGTGAGAGAGACATCATGGATCACATAAAGATGAAGATGGACCACATAAATGGATATACCTATTAAGAACAATGGTTTAATTCCAATTCATCTAAAATGATCCATTAAGCTATCATGTAACATCTCCACTCTTAGCAAATGTACTAAGCTTACAATGCAATGGACAATAGATATGAGGTTTATACCAAATGAACTTAGCACATAAAATCACATATGTACCAAAAAAAGTTCAAATACAAGATTTTACTATAAAGCACATAAACACTCATTAATTTGCATTAATGAAACTATATACCAAAATAGGCACAAACATGCAAATCAATGAAATCATATCTAACCAAGCAAAGTAAGATATCAAAATCAATTTGCATAAAGAATGTAACTCAATGAGCAAAGATGCAAATTGTTTGTAAAAATTATTTCCTTTCAAAAGATACAATCATAATTAGGCACAAGGAAATAAATTCAAGGAAAATGCTTCAATAAATATAACTAATAAAGCTTAGAACATTTTCCAAAGTTTTTCAAATCACTTCAATGTATGAAATTCCAACAAAGAATCATTTATAGAATTAAGAGCAAGTGATTTTGAAAAACAAGAAGTGTACTATTGTAAAGTTTTCAATTTGTAAAAACAATAGACACTTACAAATTTTCCATATCAAGAGATATAACTTGTAAATCAATGGAAAACTTAAATTGCTTCAAATCATTTGATTTCCAAAAAGGATCTAACTATGACAAACATCAAATGATTTTCCAACATCAATTGATCATGAAAAACTAGCTATGAAAGCATTTGTAATCACAATCAATTGATCATGAATAGATATGCACTACAAGAGATATAACTATATGATCAAAATGCAAATCTATCATGAAAAGGTTGCAATCAAAGGATTTTGAAAACCATGAGATATAACTATAAAAGTTCATGAAGACAAAATCAAATGATCACAAAGAAACATTGCATTTTAAAAGATGTGACTTTAAAGAAACAAAATGCAAATGTGACATGACCAACAAAAAGATATAACTAAAAAGCATAGGTTGGTCTAGGGGTATCAAGGCCTTAAGGTTACTCAAATAGTCTACCTTTGAAAATACACCTAAGGTCTTAAAAAGGTGTCCTTGAGAGATCATAAAGAGGACTCACCAACTCTTGAAGATATAACTTGAACAAGTCTTAGAGTGGTGTAAAGAGGCTAGGGAAAATATCATTTTCAAACATAGTGGAAATCTTTAAAAAGATATGCAATAAATACAACACTAGGGTTCAAATCTAGCAAGGATCAACTCCGGGTTGTTAAGCCCTAAAATGGAGTAACCCGCTCTGATACCACTTGAAAGTCCACCTGGATCCGAACCCTAGAGGGGGGGTGAATAGGGTGAGCTTCTTTTATGACCAATTTTAACAATTTTAACTTCTTTAAAACAAACTAGTCATAAGTGATGATTATCAAACAATATGCGGAAGCTAATAAAAACAATCACCACAAAGCAAGCACCATCACACAAGTATTTATAGTGGTTCGGCCTCAATGCCTACATCCACTACCGGCTTGTGATCCAACACCCCACCGGATTTCCACTATTTATGCTTTTCAATAGGCTAAGCAATAACCTTTACAATATGCTTTCCAAGGCTAAGCAATAACCTTACAATGATGTTTTTCAAGGCTTAACATCAACCTATACAAGATGCTTTTAAAGGCTAAGCAATAACCTCTTCAACCACAAGGTTGGTTATCTCACTAATTAGTGTCTAACATACACTTGATGGAGATTCAATTTAGCTCATTACAATGCCTCTTAAATAGGCGGATATGGAAGTGAAAATCTAATACACACTCACACTATGAATGCAAAGTTGAAAACAAATGAAGTGTGTGTGTGTGGTCCTCAATCATTTTGAAAATGAAGGTTCATAAATGTAAGCCTAAGGCTTTTGAAAGTTTTAGCTCATAAAACATTTATGATTGAGGAAGTGATGCAATCACATGTTAAAAGTAACAACTTGTTAATGAAATCAAAGTTACACAAGTTGTATGAAATGGATTAGCTCTAAACATGTGATGCATAGGGATGTCAATCAAATCAACATGTAGCTCAAAACATAAAAATAGATTTGATTGAAAAGAGGGGACAAATCATATGTAATTATAAAGACAACTTGAAAATGATTTACCAATCAAAGTAAGGCAAGTTGTGAAACATTAAAACAATAATAAACATATGATTTGTAATGATGTTGAATCCAAAACATAAGATACATTTGAAAGAGATTTTCTTATGATGGAAAAACAACAACCAATGATTCAACAAAGTATATGAATCATGTTACATATTTCATTAACATGATCTACTTAGATTTACCAAAGTTAAGTACAACTTTGATGAATCAATGGTGATGTATCCAAAACAATAGATCTATTCAAAATATAACACATGCTAAGGATACAACACATCATAGGTTAACATGTTACTAAGATTTACCAATGATAAAACAAAACATGAAAACATATGATTTGTAAAGAAGTTGAGTCCAAAACATAAGATACTTTTGAAAGTGATTTTCTTATGATGGAAAACAACAACCAAAGATTCAACCAAGTATAGGAATCATGTTACATATGATTTACCAAGTTTCTTTCATTAACATGATCTACTTTGATTTACCAATTCAAGTACTACTTGGATTGAATCATATGGTGTTGTATCCAAAACAATAAATCAACTCAAAACATAAAATATGTTAAGGACACAACACAAACATAGTTTAACATGCTAGAAATGATTTACCAAAAATAAAACAAAAGCATGCAAACATATGATTAAGAAAGGAAGAGCCTACTTGGTGGTTTAACTTCATTAATCCAAGCTTTAGCTTTCCTAATCTTCCCCTTCATCCCTTGGTTCTCTTCCCTTTTGATATGCCTCAAATCCTCTCAAGGAGGGGTTAAAAATTCCCAACTTTTGGCAAGGGAAAGAACTCATATTTATAGCAAAAAGTTGCCAACGGCTAGTTCTCGGTCGACCGGCACACAGGCCTCGGTCGACCGGGACCACACAACGGTCAAATTTCTGACCGTTGGGGCGCCAGGGCAACTTTCTGCCTTGCAGTGTTCCCGGTCGACCGGGACCTCTGCGCCGGTCGACCGGCGACACTGCAGTGGCCCCAAAATTCATTTTTTGCAAATTCAAAGTTTTTCTTTGTGGAATTATTTGGGCCATATAATCAAGCTTTAAAACATGTTTTAAATCATTCTAAGGGTTTTAAAACATGGAACATAAAAAGCCTAAAACATTTTGAAAGATTTAAAACTCATAGGCTAGCTTGATTTTCTAAAACAAATGCATCCAAGATTTAAAAACAAATCATGCATAAATCAAAACTTTTACAACTCTTAAAAACAATGCATGAATAAAACAAGATTTCAAGTTTATTTAAAAACCAATGCAAGTGTGTAAATCAAATGATGCTTGAATGAAAATGCATCCATCAAATTGCAATCTACAAAATCCCTAACAATTAGTTACACCAGAGTCAACACACCAGTATTCTAAAGTACAGTTGCAAAACTAACTTCAGAAATAAATGACTCAATCATACCTGAGGTCTTCTTCTTAGACAGATAATCCAGACAATTCATTTTCAAATGTATTGTCATACCACAATGAAAACACTTTCCTTTTGTCCCTGAAACCATAGCCTTGGCCACACCACCATTATGACCATTCTCCACCTTAGGACCCTTCGGAACTAATTTCTTCTTGCCTTTCGGCTTGGACTCAGCAACTGACTTTTCTGTCATCAGGGCAATTGGCTTCTTTTTCATAATCCCTTCAGTCACAACTAGCTGGCTAGACAGTTTAGCCAAAATCAGATTCATCTTATTCATATTATAATTGACCTTGAAATTGTTGAATGACTCTGGCATTGACTCAAGGATTATGTCAATCTGTGATTCTGCATCAATCGCAGCCCCCAATACATCTAACTCATTCAATGAGTCCATCAGTTTCAACATGTGGTCCCGTACTGGTGTGCCTTCAGCCATCTTGGTGCTTATAAGCACCCTCATAGCAACCTGCCTAACAAGCATGCCCTGTTCCGCAAACATCTCCTTTAAATTTGATATAATATCATATGCAATCTTATAGGATTGATGTTGGTG